>JAOWBN010213955.1:0-13715 GCA_028565015.1 Pinguicula moranensis
TGCTTGTTGAGGCGCCCGGTGTAGTGCCGTTGAAGTGTGGTTTATCCAACATCACCAGTTTGCTTTTTTTCCCTACTACCGTAGCTTTCTCCTTGGATTTAGTTTTAGGATAGCGAGCTAGATTTACTCTCAACTGAAAGGATCTTATCTTAACCGTGTTTAGTTTCCTTAGAAGAGATTTGTGCCCTTCAACATCCATTATAGCAAAACCAAATGGTACACCTGCTTGGGATAGCTTCCTAGCCAGCCTGAAATCATGAATTGTTCCCTGCTGATATAGGATTTTCCTGATCTGTTCCTCTTCACAGCCTAGGGGAAAGTTGCAGATGAATATTGAGCACTTAGAGCCGTATTGTTCCTGAGCTTTCTTCTGCTGAATCCTTGGTCCAAGCCTATCAAACACTGACCTCTGTTTATTCTGAGCGATGGAGTAACTGTTGTTTCTTTGTTCGTCGGACACATACTAATAGTTTGGATCTTGGTCGTATCGTTGGTACTTGGCCGTTGCTCTCCGAATTCGGCGTAGTTGTCGTGGAGGTGTATACCAAGTAATTTTCATAGATGGCAGCAGGGTAGACCTTGTTTCATCGTTTGTAGAAATAGGTTATTAATTGCTCTTTGAGATAAAAAGAAGATAAACAACCCAAAAAGTCATGGTTTTTTTCAATCATCCAGCGTGTGAAGCTAACTTTTGATCACATTACTATGTAAGGCAATATGTACACACATCTTTGCGTGCCACATTTGGTAGGTGGAAAAATGTACCCTTGTACAGTACTAGATACTTTAAGGAGAACCTATTGAAGTGGTATAAAGGGCAAAAATCAACACAAAGAGAATAATGAAGTACGAGAGTAAGACCATTTAAGAAAATAGGGTTTTGAGACATCATCTGGAAGTTGTGATCTAATTCTATTCTTTCCCTGTAATGAACTCAATATTGCCTATTCGTAGAATGGCTTATACCTCAACAATGAGCTAAATAGTTAGATCACAAAGCAACTCAGCATACAGATCATAGCCGTCATCCATTCTTCACTGAATCAGAGTGTCCGGACTGTCAACTTATCAATTCCCCATTTTATTAAGATATTGGTACACAACTTGATTCTGTTTGATGAGCTATCTATGTAATGAACTGATAGGCCATAGTCCGATTATACTCAAATTACAAATCCAGCCAGCTAGGTTCCTATCTTTTGCACATGCATGGGTTGAAGGTGCTATCCCTATGCTTATGTCGCTTCCACTAATATGAAATCCTTGTTCAAATTCGGTTTGTGGAGATTTTGTGGTTCTTTATTGGATGTGGTATGTTGCCTAGTATGTTGTGTCAATACTGTTTCAAGTACAGTGGCTTGCCAAGGAGGTCCTTGAATATCCATTGGCATATGAATAGCATTGTAGCTAATTACCTTGGTAGTAGCATACATCTCGCCACTTGAAGGATCAATGTATATTGTCGAATATCGGCTCTTGAGTCATTTGTCAAAAAATTGCATGATCCTTGCCATGATGCTTGCTGATCACTTGACGGACAGTTACTCCATCAGGAAATTTCCAGGTTGGTGTAAGGAATGGTTCAACCTCTATGGTGTGCAAATTTTGTTAGTCCGTGGTCAATGCCCAGTAGCAACAAGTGGCCTTCATGTCCATGGTACGCACGTGTTATTTGTCTGAGGACAATGCCCAATAATTAAAATTTTGCCTTCACCTAACCTTTCCATAAGGTCCCTGGATCTCCTTTGGCGTTTAACTGTTTTACATCTGGTGGCTTTGGTAGTAGCATGCATCACTTATTGCTGAAGGATCACTGAAAATGTTGAACATCAGATGTGTTGATGCTTCATGATCTCTTGATGGACAGTTGACCCAGCATGATATATCCAGATTGGTGTAAGTAAAGGTGCAAATGATGTTTATCCATGGAAAATGCCCAGTAAGGAAATGTTGCCTTCACCCACATGGTATGTGAGTGACATTGTCCGTGATCATGCCCAAAAGAGAAGTTGTGGCCTTTACCTAACCTGTACCAAATTGATACCACTAATACAATAAATCTAGCATTAGAAAGGTAGAGGTTGGGTTTTATATTAAACTGGCCATCATCTAGACTGGAGTACCTAACCTGCTGTAACACAAACATGCCTTGAATTCTATCCAATGGCAGAAGAACTACTGGCTACTTGATTAGGTCAAGGAACTTGTGCACTTGCCTAACTACTGGAAACAAAGAAAGCTGATGCTGTTTCTACTGTCATGGTTTGACTGATTCTCCATACATTGTGACAGACTACCCAACATTAATGTGATCCGCTGCTTCAACACTCAAGTCGTGATTCTCCTACTAACATTTACTGGAAATCATCCTAAACCAGATCAGATATCGACAGAGGAAGATGAAGAGATCAATAGGAAACAGTTAGATGCTTTAAGGATAGCCATTTAATGTCAAATAGAATTTTCCAGAAGCCCCAAGCTAGAACCGACCTAAATAAGATTAACAAATTGAGCATAAACACTTTCAATATTCCTTACAAAGTGTAAAGCATGACATCAGATTAAGGGACAACATTGGTAAGGTTAATATCTAGACAGGTATCAAGCTAAAAAACATCAGCAACAATAAATTAAAACTTTGTGTCCTATTGACGGCAGAGATGATGAGCATCCTGACATCTAGTAATGAATAAGGGTTAAAAGGATATGCAGACAGTGGGATTTAAAATCCAGTCTGATTTGGAGTATGGCAGCTGCTTTAAGGCAGAGATCAAGAGCCAGGAAGTTCTCTTGATGTTTGACACTATGCTCAGATGATTGGTATCTTTAGCCTGCAAGAATTTCAGGTTCCTAGCTTTCCATATTAACCAAACCATTGCTATCCAGATTGCTCTCCAGGAAGATAAGTTAACCCCGTTTGGTTTACTTAAGATGTATTCATTTAGGTCTGGAACTTGTGCACCCTGAAGCTGAAGAGATCCGAATGGAGATAGCCAGTCCAACAATGAATTCCAGACCAGCAAGATTAAGGGACAGGCTATGAACAAATGTTCCACAGAGTTTAAACCAGTAGGGCAAAGTAGGTAGCTTGTCTTGTAATCAGGAGGAATGATGTGCCTCAGCTTAAGAGCCTCTTTTGTTGATAGAGAATTCTGAAGTAGCTTCCATGCAAAGATGAGGGCTTTTCTAGGAGCCAAGTTCTTCCAAATCAAAATTAGATTAATCATTTCCTTATCTGAGTAAGGAGTGGCAGAAAATTCCAGAATTCTTTCATAGGGCATTCTTGACAGTATAATTGCCATCAACTTCGGAGTTGAAAGAATCTCTATCCATACAATTTAGAGGGTCAATATCATGCAATACTAGAGACAGATTGTGGAGGCCTAGTTGTTCACATGCTCTTAGGGGCCTTCTCCAGATCCACTATCAAGAGGATGAATCCCTGCATCTCAACTTAGAAAATAGAACATTTTGATGAGGTGTGGTTCTGAAAAGTCTTGGAAATTGTGTGTTAGAGAATTTTCCAGCAACCATGGGTCCTTCCAAAATCTGATGGCAGAACCAGAACCAACTTTCAAGCTAATGAAATTAATGAACCATTCTGAATTAAGGATTTGTTGAATGTTATTCCACCAATAAGAAGCATAAGCTCTTCCCCTTCTTCTGCCAAGTTGAATCATAAATGATGAAGGGCTGAAAAGTGCTCTCCATTTACCAATTGAAAGGCAACCTTCTGATCCATATGTTGACCTCAAGATTTTGGTAGCTAGATCTACTCCTCCTAAAAGCAGACGCACCCCCCATTTACCTAATAATGCCTCATTAAAAGCTTTCAAGTCTCTAACTCCCAACCCACCTTTGGATACTGAACTAGTCATCTTTTTCAAAGACACCTAGAGGACTTTTTTGTGCTCATTGCTACAATTCCAAAAAAAAGCTCTCAATGTTTTGTTCAACTTGAGAATGACTTATTATGGGGATTTCATGAAAGATAAGAAGTGAGTTGGTAGAGCATTTAGAACCGAGTTCATAAGAATTAGCTTCCCTCCTGAGGGTATATGTTTGTGATCCAAAGAATTTAGAACCTTATTGAATTTGTTTATGACAGGTTGCCAAGTAGAGGGTCTTGCATAATTTGCTCCAATAGGAAGACCTAAGTATTTAAATGGGAGTGAATCTATTTTGTGTCCCAGATAGGCACTCATATCCTCCAAGAAGCTGCCGCACATTGATTCCAAGAAGAATGCTTTTTGAGTAATTGATTTTCAGACACGAGGCTATTTCAAAATTGAGGAGGACAAATTCTAGTGTTTGTATATTGTCCCAACTCGCTTATCCAAAGATTAAAGTGTCATCCGCAAATTGTAAGAGGGATAATTGTACTTTATCCTTGCCAACTTCAACCCCTATAAATAGATGTAGTTGGATAGCTTTATTTATCAACACTGACAGCCCCTTCGCAACCATAAGGTAGAGCAATTGAGAAATAGGATCCCCTTGTCAAAGCCCTCTTTTGAAAAAAAAACAATTCAAATGTTGGACTACGATTTATGAGGATTGAAGAGGAGGAAGATTCTAGCAATTCCTTTATCCACCAAATCCAGTATTGGGAGAACTTCATTTGGGTCATAGTATCCTGCAAATAAAGCCAATTGACAGAGTGAAAAGCCTTTTCAAAGTCTATTTTGAAAATTAAGGCCTGCTTTTTAAGTTTCTTTAAGTCATCTATTGTTTCATTGGCTAATAGAAAACCATCTAATAGTTTTCTTCCCTTTATAAACGCCATTTGATTTGGGGCTATGATCTCTTTCATGACTAGACATAGCCTCAATGCAAGAACTTTTGAGATGATCTTTTGGATGACTCAAATTAAGGTGATTGGCTGAAAGTCTTGGACATGAAGAGCAGAGTCTATTTTGGTTTACAGGAATATATGAGTTGCATTGCTTCCTTTGGCAAGTTTGCAATTCCTGTCAAATTGAACAAATAATTGTAGGATGCCAGCCTTAAATAGGTGCAAAAATTGTTTGATGAATTTAAAGTTTAAACCGTCTAGTCCTGGACTTTTCTCGCTTCCACATTGTTGTATAGCGTTCAGAATTTCATCCTCAGAGAATGGCCTAGTAAGCTGCTCATGAGACAGAATAGAGAATTGAACAAATTTAATATTCTGAAATTTGGCATGTTCCACACCTCCTCCGAGAATCTATCAAAAAAGTGCTGCTTGAAATATCTCTTGATGTCCTCAGGTTCATCCAGCCATAAATCTCCATCCCATACCCCTTGAATAGTATTCCTTCTCCTTTTTTTTTGGATCCAACTATGAAAATAAGCAGAGTTTCCATCATCTTATTTGCACCAATGGATTCTGGATTTCAGGAAATGGATGTTGTCAATGCTATTGGTCAATGTTTGCAGATCCTGCTGTTTATTCAGAAGAGTCTGAATATCTTGAGTCAATATTTTTCTGTGCCTAACTCGACCTCCTGGCAACCTTACCAGGGAATGGCACAATTTGATGGTTGTTTTCTTCAGTGTCATGGCTGGAAAACTACCTCAAAAGTATCTTGAATTATATTACATAAGCTAAGGGGTAGCAAGTGGAGAGCTCAGAGTCGAATCCACAGACAAAGGTGGTGTAATCTGCACTGCTTTGGCCTTGATCGGTTGATGTAAAAATAGATAAAAAAAATAAATAAAAATTGGGCCATTTTGTTGCAATTAAATTACTAAAACTATAACTGGTGAACGAAGGATAAAGTTTAGATGAAATATCAATGAATAAACATGCTTTTGCTGACATTAAATCCATGAGAACATGCCCTTACACAAGCTGAATCCTAGATGCCTTCTACTATTTTAATGGTACTTAATGCGTGGTTTTACTCCTCTTCTTGCAGTCTTAACTCCTTAACCAGGTGGTTAACGCATTCACTCTATTATCATAGCCACATTAAGATCAAATGAGCCTCATTAAGTGTGTGATTCTAAGAGTTCAAACCGATTATCATTCATCTACACGTATGATTTTAGTTACTCTTTCAAAAAAATAGACTAACCGCCATATTTGATTGAAGAATCTATTACTAGATAAGGCTTAGACAAACTAACTGTGCCTCTAAGTCCCTACAAGCAGTTGGTTTTGTTTTTATCAATTTAGATGGCCAATCTAAAACAACGAAAACAGAAACATGCACTGTTTATCTACAAACTGAAAATCAATACCATTGTATTGTTTTTCTAAACATATACCTCACCAATTTATTTAGGTTTTCTCAGGAAATTCAGATCAGAAGAAGCTTGAGAGGTCTAACCAAGAATAACTGGAAGAGACTACAAAATATCAGAAGACATATTCACAAAGCAACAATCTGCTCTTCTTGGATGCAGATTTTCTGCACTTTGTATTTTTTTTGAAATTTCTGATGGAAAAGTATAATATTTTTCTATCCCTAGTTGGACCTCCTGGTTACCTCATTGGGTAACGATGCCAATTTGACTACTGTTTTCTTCATTGTCGTGGCTGGAAAAATACCTAAAAAGTATCAAGAATTATGCTACACAAGGTAAGGGGTAGCAAGTGGAGAATTCAGGGTTGAATCCACATAGAAAGGTGGTGTGATCTTTACTGCTCTGGGATTGATCTGTTGACGTGAAAATATATAAAAAAAAATTATTTATTTTTTTGGGGGAGGGGTTGTTGCAATTAAATTACTGAAACTCTAACTGATGAACTATGGATGAAGTTTAGATGAAATATCAAAGAATAAACACGCTTCTGTTGACCTTAAATCCATGAGAACATCCACTTACACAACTGGATCCTAGATGCCTTCTACTGTTTGTAATGTTACTTAATGCGTGGTTCATAAGCCACTGTCATCTTCTTGCAGTCTTAACTACTTAACCAGGTAGTTAACACATTCACTCTATTATCAGAGCAACAATAAGATCAAAGAAACCTCATTAAGTTTGTGATTCTAAGAGTTCTAACCGAATCTCATTCACCTACACATATGATTTTAGTTACGCTTTCAAAGAAATAGACCAACCGCCATATTTGCTTGAAGAAGCTAGTATGAGATAGGGCTTAGATGAACTAACCATTCATCTAAGTACTTACTAGCTGTTGGTTTGATTTTTATCAATTTAGATGGCCAATCTAAAATAACAAAAATAAAAACATGCACAATTTATCTACAAACTGAAAATCAATACCATTGTCTTGTTTTTCTGAACTTATACCTCACCAATTTGTTTAAGCAGTTTCAGGACATTCAGATTAGTAGAAGGTTGAGAGGTCTAGCCGAGCATAACTGGAAGAGATTGCAAAATATCAGCAGACAGATTCATAGAGAAACAATCTGCTCTCCTTTGATGCAAATTTTATGAACTTTGTATTTTTGAAATTTTTGATTGAAAAGTACAATATTTTTTTGTCCCTGACAAGACATCCTTGCAACCTCACTGCGGAACAATGCCAATTTGATGGTTGTTTTCTTCAATGTCGTGGTTGAAAAACTACCTCAAAAGTATAATGAATTATACGACACAAGCTAAGGGGTATCAAGTAGAGAGCTCAGGGGCGAATCCACAGAGAAAGGTGGTGTAATCTGCACTGCTATGGCCTTGATCTATTGATGTGAAAACAGATAAAAAAGATGGGGTATTTCGTTGCAATTAAATTACTAAAAATGTAACTGACAAACCAAGGATGAGGTTTAGATGAAATATCAAATAATAAACACGCTTCTGCTGATCTTAAATGCATGAGAGCATGCCCTTACGCAAGCTGGACCCTAGATGCCTTCTACTAATTTTAATGGTACATAATTCATGGTTTCTAAGCCATTACTCCTCTTCTTGCAGTCTTAACTCCTTAAACAAGTAGTTAACACATTCACTCTATTATCAGAGACACATTAAGATCAAAGAAACCTCATTAAGTCTGTGATTCTAAGAGTTCTAACCGAATCATTCATCTACACATATGGTTTTAGTTACTCTTTCAAATAAATAGACCAACTGCCGTATTTGATTGAAGAAGTTGCTATCAGATAAGGCTTAGATGAACTAACCATCCCTCTAAATCCCTACTAGCTGCTGGTTTGGTTTTCATTAATTTAGATGACCAATCTAAAACAACAAAAACAGAAACATGCACAAGTTTATCAACAAATCGAAAAACAATACCATTGTCATGTTTTTCTAAGCTTACACCTCACCAATTTGTTTAGGCATTCTCTGGACATTTAGATCAGTAGAGGTTTGAGAGTTCTAGCCGAGCATAACTTGAAGAGACTGCCAAATATCAGCAGAAAGATTCATAGAGAAACAATCTGCTCTCCTTGGATGAAGATTTTCTGCACTTTTGTATTTTTGAAATTTTTGATGGAAAAGTGCAATATTTTTTTGTCCTTAACTCGACCTCCCTTCTTCCTCTTTTCTGTCTCTCTCTTATACACAGAAATATGGTCAAAACATATGAAAGAATTACAAGTAACAGATTCTTTGAAAATAGGAATTTGTTAACCATGGATAAGGAAGTGTGTCAATTTGTTTTGACTTAGTTTTGCTCCAGATTTTCCTTTATTATGGTTTGTATTTCTCCGTATGTAGGTTTTGTAGCATCACGTGCAATAAAACTCTTGAAGATTTATAGAGAAAATTGTGATCTTCATCAAACTAACAAAATTGCCAAAACTATTTTTTTTTGCAGGCTGGTTGAGTTAATCACTTCCCATTTTTTTTGAAATTATGGTATGATGAAATCTATGTATCAGAGCTTCAGTGTGTACCTGAGTTGCATGTGAACATTCAGATTCAGGTAGATCATGATAAATCACTCTGATGCACTTATGGTAGTCCATGAAAAATGCTTTAGGATTAACATAGTTCTACTGCTCTTTCTATGTTTTTCTGCAGACTGAAGTTTGTTGTTGCTTTTTTTTTTCAGCTTATGATTTTTTCCAGTATGACTCAGATGCTCATTCCTTGGGTGATAATGGACCGGAACTTTAGTTCTTGATTCTTAAATTCAGAAGAGCAGGAGATGTATTTAACTTTGAAACATGAGCACTTGAGTTTCATCCTCTTCTTTCTTCTTGTTGCACCGTCTGATTTTTGTCTTCTTGAAGCTTGTAGCTCAATGATAACAGCTTAGATCAAGGAGTAATGCAACCTTCTTTGCTAAAACCATGGATCACACAATGCTGCAAACATTAAGTCTTAAAAGCTGCAAAATGATTAGAAGAATAGCAGAAATTCATGCATTGTTGTCATGAGCACAGATGTTGCTATCGAATCCCCCACACTTCTTCTTTGCTTGTCCTCAAGCAAATATATGATAGAACAGATACATGACTTACGACACACGACTCAAAATTCTGGAAAAAATTAGAATAAATAAGAGAAAAGAATCAAAAGAAGAGAATAGAAAAGAAGTAGAAAAGTAGCATAAAAGTGCACAAAATATTTAGTGGCACTCCCTTCTAGTGTAGGGGCTATAGGGTCCTAAATCCCCCACACCAATCCAGTACTTCTTCCTCATTAAGATAAGTTTTGGAAAATTACCAAAAATCATATCTTACCTTACCATTCACTATATCTAAGCAAAGAATTGGCCTCAGAACTTCAACCTAAGGTAAGTATTTCTACCTATCTCCTTTATTGCTCTCCTCCTCGAATGAACCAGAGTAACCTAGCCCATGAAAACCTCCTTTCTCTCCTTTATGTCTTCAAAGAAAATACCAGAATAAACATATCCTTACTTTTGCCTTGAATCCTTAAAAGTTATTCATCCAAGCTTCACTCTTTCTTTCCTCTCTGAATGTTTTTAGCCTCTAAATTTTTTTAATGATCTAGAACCATGCTGAGACAAAATGCTTTTTTTTCGTACCATATGGTCTTTTGTACCATGGATCTACTTATCACAAGTCAACCATCTCCCCCACACTTATCTATGACTGAGTCTCTCAGTCCAGGCAGGTTGCTAAAACAGTGTGCATATTAAGAGATCTTCTAAAAAAATAAGTTAGGGGTGCGTGGCATCACAAGTGAGTAGTGTTATATATAAGTAAAATGCTTTATTTTTTTGGTAAGCCAAAATTTTCATTGACGAAATTGTCTACAAACTTTCTTATAGTAATAAGAAAGTGCGAAAGAACAAAAGCAAAAAACAAAGTAGGACTAATCACTAGCAACCACTCTTCTTGATCTTTCAGTTAGAGTGGGGGTAGGGGTATTCTGCAGCATTGATCAAGTGATAGTCAACTATACAGGCTGTCAGAGACTGGCTACAGAAGTCTTTACAGCATTAAAAAACCAGTCTGGCTTGTATACCGTGTAGTATCAATCATGTGATTGCTGCTATAGTCCAAAAAGCAAAGACTTTTTGGCTATGGAAAAATTGGTTTGCTGACCTTTGCCTACCCGGGCAGACATATAGTGTATGTCAACAAGTGTCTTTACCATAGTAGTAGTTGACAATGCTTATCCTGTGAACCTTATAGATTCAAAGTCGTTTGATTGCTACTTCACCCAGCATACCCTCTCACTACATGTTTTTCTGCCTGCAGCCCGTTCATGGACTTTACTGTTAGTTTTTTGCTGATGCATATGATTCAAGGCAGTCCACCCCCCACCCCCATAGTTTATATCAAGTGTTTGTTTCCCTGTGCAGTATGTCCATATTCTGTACCGCATGGAGATAGTAAAACAGTCAGAGTGCACCATGCTTGAGAGGCATGCAACCGGAATCATAGGAGTTAACCCTCCCCCTACCTATTAGAGTAAGATTATTACCTTACATTCAAGTTCTCATGATATAGCACCTATCGGTACAAAGCTGAGAGAGGGAAGACTACGATACTTTGGACACGTACGCAGAAGACATATTGACAAACATGTTAGGAGAGTTGAAGGAATCTAGATTTAAGGGAGGCGTGGGAGAGGAAGACCTAGGAGGACGTGGGAGGAGCAGCTCCGATTGGATTTAGAGGGATTAGGCCTCTCCGAGGAAATGACCTCTGATAGAATGGGTTGGAGACGTATGATTACTGTTTGAGATGTAGAGAGATAGGGATATGGGGGATTATACAAGGTATACTTAGCAGGTATCGGGGTAGCACGAACTTCCTTTACCTCTAGTTATACTTACTAACATACTTATTTGCTTATTGACCCAACTCATTAAATATATATGAATTCATCTAAGGCGGGTGGACGGTCATCGTATTCTCTTCTCTCTCGAATTTATTTTTTATTTATTTCTTTTTCTTTTTTCTTTTTTTTATTTTTTATTTTTGTGTGTGTGTGTTCAAAGAGGCGAGGGTCTCCACAGAAACAGTCTTTTGATCTCTTTTTAGAGGTCAGGGTATGACTGAGTACATCTAACCCTCCCCAGACCTTGCCTAAAGGCTTGATATACTTGTATGTTGGTTTGGTTTATTCAAGTTCTCAGGATCACAGATGGTAGATCATAATCATACCTTGAGCGTGACCTCCTTACCTAGGGTCTGGATGTTTAGCATCAGGTATGCTTTTATACCTACTGTACCTGCTTACCTTTCCTAGAACTGTTAGAACATCTTGCCATAGATAGGATTGAGCAACTAATCATTTAAAGAGTAGGTGAAACTTTGTACTCTACTTACTTTTATCCACTGCAGAGTCTATTTTTGAATGGATTGTAACATGAGTGTTATTTCAATATCTTTGGCCGAGAAGTGTACCTCATTTTTGCAGGGCCAGATTCTCCAGATTTGGGCTGACCAAATAGATTTCCATGCCGCTAAGTTAAATTGATTTGTTTTACCATTTATAAATGTTTGGAGTGATGGAATCTCTGCATCCGTGAAGCCTATAAGGATATGACCTGTGCGTTCGAGCCAAATTTTTACTTTACTCCATAGCTGCAGAGAGACCCTGCAGTTAGAGAATAAGTTTGTTGAATCTTCCTCTTCAGATCTGCATAGGGAACAATAGATTTCATTAGTTTTATGGATGATATGTCTCTGTTGTAGCACTTTTTTGATAGGTATTGAGTTTTGCAACAGCTGTCAACATAAAATTTGGATTATTTCTAGTGTGATATCATTCCAGACATTTAGTAATCTATCTGCATCAGCTTGTGAGTACGGACAGGGGGTGCTTTGTAGTATCTTTGTGTAAGCAGTCTTAACAGTATAACTGCCATCCATCACCCCTTCAAAGGTATACTTGTCATGTGAAAAAATGTTTGGATCATGTTCCTGGAAAAGAGATGTTAGTTCATATAAATTTTGAGTTTCATGGTCTCTTAGTAACCTTCTCCATGTCCATTTCCATTGCCATGTATTATTGGTCCAGCTTCCCATATAAGATATTTGTGACTGCTTATCAACATACACCCTATAAAGCCAAGTAAACAACTCGTCTAGAGGTCTCTCTTGGTACCATTTATCTAGCCAGAACCTAACACTGGTACCATCTCCTACACTGAGCTTAATGATTTGGTTGAACCAGCTGGTGTTGCTACTTCCTTTAGGGATCTCCACCATTCTGATGCATAATTCTGATTCTTGGCTCTTCCAGTTATGTCTAGAGACACTGGTTGTCGTAGGGTATTTAAGCATCCTATTTGCATTGAACCCTTATGAGAATATTTTAAATTGATGATATCCATTGCAAAATTGGTATCATTGTTCAATATTTTGGCAATCCACTTACCTATCATTGCTTCATTAAATGCCTGTAAATTTCATACCTCAGACTACCTCTTTCCTCAGTAGTGTCCACCTTATCTCATGATACCCAATAAGGTTTCCTCTTTGCTTTTGTTGCACCCCATAAAAAACTTTTCTTTTTTGATGTTAACTTCTTGAGTACATGGGGTGGGGCCTTGTAGAAGCCAAAATAATGTGAAGGAAGAGCTGCTAAGAATGAATTAAGCAGGACTAGTTTCCCTCCCTTGGAAATCTATTTCTACTCCCATGTGTTGAGCATTCTGCTGAACTTATCAAGGATTGGTTTCCAGAGGTCCGTCCTCCTATGATTTGCTCAAAGGGGGATTCCAAGGTAAGTAATGGGGATAACCCTTGTCTTGAAGCCCATAAAATCAGCCATATTCTGCAGAGCCTCCTGCTGTATGTTGATTCCACAAAGTCTGCTTTTTGCTAAGTTTATCCTTAGTCCGGATGCTAGTTCCAATTTTTGTCGGATTCCTTTAAATGTTGTAACAGTGCTTCATTCAGCCTTTCCAAACAACATAGTATCACTTGCGAACTGTAAGTGTGTTAGGGGCACTTTGTTCCTGCCAATTTCCAGCCCCTGAAGCAGGTTTAATGAGGCAGCAGTTTGGAACATTTTTGCTAGCCCTTCTCCTTGGATGGACTACCATTCAGCAACAAAGATGAGATACAAGGAGATCTCTTATCCAACTCAGCTGACAGTGTCGAATGCTTTCTCAAAATCCACCTTGAACATAATAGCTTTCTGCTTCTGTTTTTTGATCTCATCAATGTCTTTGAAAGCAACTAACACTCCATCAAGCGGCTTCCTACCTTTTAGGAATGCCACTTGTGTTGGAGAGATGATTTTGTTACATTACTGGAACTAGCCTTCTTGCCAACACTTTTGCAATAATTTTTGGAACAACCTCTGTAAGATCTCTGAAAGCTATACTACGTGTCATGATGCATAATTCGTGCGAAAGCGTAAACATAAGTGTGTGTTAA
>JAOWBN010213966.1:0-13714 GCA_028565015.1 Pinguicula moranensis
TTAGGGTTCTCTATGAAAGAATGTTTCATGCTCCTAGCTCTCTCCATTTTATCTTATTGTTTAAATATTAACATTTCCATCTTTCAGTATGATAACTAGAGTACTGTAGTCCTTAAATTGGTGATTGTAACGATGATTATGTCTCCTGGAATCCGATTCAAGCTGTTTGTACTTGGCCTAATAAAAAAACATAAGAAAAATATGATATTGGAGTTCTTAGTCTTAAAATATCTTCACCCCTCTAATGGAAGGCGAGTTACGTGTGAATAGATTCAAGACTAAAATATTTAGGTTATATTTAACAAATTGGACTGATTAGCTATTGAAAATTGATAAATTGACTAAGATTGATAAAAATGACTTGTTTTTTAATAAAATTATTGAAATAATTTATTTATTCAATTACGGTAGAATGTGGAAATTCACAAAATGGACTTTAGTCAAAATACCTTATTATGATCAAATAAGTTAACATCTACTCTTAATAGTGACTTAGCACCTATTTTGTGCAGCCTTCTTAAAATTATAATTGGCTTATAAGCACATTTTTTCAAAAAAATAGTGTTTTGCGCAGCCAACATTTTACTAATTATTCTTATTTTAAGAAGGAAAACCTTCTAAAAAATAAGCACCTTCTGACATATTTTTTTCCTTCTTACAAGACAATATTACCGTTATGAACTATTTTGTGAAATATATTTTTGTAATTTACTATTAATTTTATAATATATAATTAAAATAAAATTTTAATATTTATCTTTTAAATACTTGCGTAAAACACCACCCCTTCTAAGAAGAAGTAGTAGATAAAGGCCTGCACAAAATATGGCCGAAGTGTCATTTGGTAATGTGATGAAATAATGAAAAGATGGGGTTTGGTGGCTGTCAATAATTTGTCATTCTTTGTTAGTTACTCACGATGTTCCAGTTCAGTCAACAAATTGGCATGAAATGATCAATTTGTCAATATGAGATTGATGTAAAATCCAAGAGATAATAATAATCTGACCTTTTAAATTACTTAAAAAATCTGACTTTATATTTCAAAAAATTCGAGAAGTCACTTAAAATTCCGATAAATAAGTTTACCAAAAGTACTCATCAACGCTATTTATTTTTTCTACTGATTATCCAAGACAACACCCTGAGGGGTTTTGAATTGAATCCCTAGGTTGTTGAGGTGGACATTGTTATTGTCATTAATTGCAAATTAATAGAAAGAGTAACTCCAAAGAAGAAGGACAATGATTTTTGTCCAATACGGTGCAACTCCTTACTCCTCAAACCCCATTTTTATTGTTGTTCATTTATACTCGTGAACTATTCAAGATGGACAAATTCCATGTATCAAGGATCATTTATTTTTCCTTCAATTTTTTTAGAACATATCTCATCTAATATCACTGTAAAATTTTGTCAAAGTTTGACTCGTGGAATTGATGTGCTATGAATGCATGATTTAATCAGGACGGAACCAAAATTTTAGATTAAGGGGACTAAGATTCTCAGGGGATGAACATAATTTTTTAACATTGTTTTGAGTGTGATGGTGGTGAAAGAAATCGTGATATTATACAAATATTTTGTACATTATCAATCTTTTATTATTATTATTTTTTGGTAAATAATACATATCAATCTTTTAGTATGAGCTCTCGGAGGAACAAGAATGATTGAAGTTCCGGAGGGAAGGGAGGCAGGGTTGATTCAGGGCCTGAGGAGGTACGCTTGAAACAGAGGGAGAGGGGATGATCTTGAAGCTCGCGTTGTGATCGGAGAAATCGAAGCGGAGATAATGGACGAAATGTAAATTCACGGTCTAATTGGACCAGACTGTAAATATCATATCTTAATAAAATTTACTCACTTGCTCATAAAAAAATACTATGATTATTCTGCACAAGAAACACGTAACACATCCAACGGAAACGGCCTCTTTGTATAATTATAAGGATAATGCCGCATACATCAGACTCCTAAGACCCCAACTTATCTGGGAATATATTGGGTAAAATTGTGGATGGTAGAAACACGTAACAGATCCTCCTCATGATGATCACTATCCGATCCAACGCTCCTAAATGGCTGAGGTTCATCACATCTGTCTTGTCTGGAGGACTCTGGTGGTGGTAAATGCTCTGAGCTCAGGCTTTTGAAAGGCAATTTACGTTCCATGGCTCCTAGATTGTATTTCATTTATTCACCTAACCAATCATAAATGAGAATTATTTCTTCCTACCCCTCTTTGAATATACGCAACTACTTCATTAAAAGAGTTGAATCTACACCCTTGTCAGCAAAATGTTAAATAAGAGTTAATGCACTTTTGCCTGAACGTGAGGGTTTGCTCATTGCTGGTGGATTTGGACATATTTTTAAGAGGCGCTACAGAAGAGGTGGAGGAAAAAGGGATTTATAAATTATTGATAATAGTTTTTTCAGAGAAATTTATTATGCTGTGCCTCTATTTCAGGCTATTAAATTGCGAGATCGAAGACTTGAACAGGATAAAGTGAATTTTTCGTTTTTGGGTAATTATGGGCGACAAAACTAATTTTTGGATCGGATAAATCTTACACTTGAATCCGCAGGCATGATCCAAAAATTAATAATATTTTGCTGTCAAATAAGAATTGAACCATATACTATGTACTCTTAATAGTATTAAGTCCACTAATCCAGTTCAATCTATATATTATCAATGATATATTATCAAAGATGTTTAATTGCTGTAATACTGATTTTAAGTAATTGGAGTTCTAGCTATAGCCCGAGTCGAAAAAGGAATCAAATTATTATTATTATGATGATGATTTTGATAATAAAAAAATCGAGAGCAAAATGAGCCAGTTCAATAGACCCGGATTGGCACTTATGGACAATCATTTTTTTTTTTAAATTACTGATATATATATATATATATCATTTTTTTTCCTAAGAGAGTACCTCACAAAAGAAAATAACGTATAATAAATTTAAGAAATATACCATATCACAATTCTCACCGTATTGGGTTTAAACTCAATTCAATTTCCAATTTCATTCTCGTATCATTAATCGAACAAATTGTGCTCCCTAAAGGTCTTTCAGACTTTGTGGTCTTGTTCTGGCAAGAAGAGTCCAGGTCCTGATGGAATTAATTTCACATTCTTGCAGACTCATTGGGATACTATGAAACATGCCTATCTCGCATTCTTGAAGGAATTTTACTATACTGGACGTTTTCTTCGAGGTCTCAATGCTACTTCTATCATATTGGCCCCAAAGGTGACATGTCCAACAGAATTGAGCCATTACCGCCCTATATCTCTAATTGGCAGCGCTTACAAACTTTTGTCGAAATTATTGGCTAATAGATTGAGACTCGTGCTGCCCAGGATTATTTCCCAGCAGCAGTTGGCCTTCATTAAAGGCCGTCAGATTCAGGATGGAATCTTGTTAGCCTCCGAGTTGTTACATTTTGTCAAGATGACACACACTCCTGCTATATTTCTTAAGGTCGACTTTGCTAAGGCCTTTGACTCGGTTAATTGGAATTTTCTAGTGCAGATGATGCGTAAGCTTGGCTTTTGTGAAAGATGGATTCTTTGGATGAAGTCATGTTTCTCCACGGCATCTGGTTCTGTTCTTATTAATGGGGCATCAACTGGGATCTTTAACTTTGAACGTGGTTTGCGCCAAGGTGACCCATTATCGCCTTTCTTATTTGTTATAGCAACTGAAGGCCTCAACCTTCTCTTGAAACGAGCGGTGGAGGCTTCTCACATTCGCGGGATTGATGTAGGTCGAAAGATATACACACATTGTTTGTATGCTGATGATACCCTATTTTTTGGCCTCGGAGATGAGGCTAACGTGTTGGCTATGAAAGGAGTATTGCGAGTTTATGAGTTGGTTTCTGGTTTGCGAATTAACTTCCAGAAAAGTAGTATTCTTGGAGTTAACTTATCACTGCCGCAACAACAAAGTTTTGCACAGTTGCTTCATTGCTCGGTTATGGGGATTCCTTTTGATTACTTGGGTATCCCAGTTGGCTGTAATCCTGGTCTCCATCTCAGCTGGGCTAAACTCCTTATGAAGATGAAAAACAGAACTGGCGAATGGACAAACAAGTATCTATCCTTTGGGGGAAAGATCACTCTCATCAAAAGTGTTCTAAGCAGCATGCCTGTTTATTATTTCTCACTATACAAAGCCCCTAAAAAGGTTATTTCTGCGATGATCAAAATATGTCGGGACTTCTTATGGCAAACCAGTTTTACGGACAGAAAACCTATTGCTTGGATAAGTTGGGATCAAATGTGTCAACCAAAGGATTCTGGAGGTCTTGGTTTTATTGATCTACATCTTTTCAATATTGCTTTACTTGGTAAGTGGGGATGGAGATTGCGAACGGAGTCTCAGGGTCAATGGAGAGATCTTCTGCTCTCTAAATATGTTGGCTTTCTATCTCATTTTCATACAGGTGACTGGAATAATTTGCCTCTCGTCAGAGCAGCCTCTCGTTGGTGGAAGGACCTCAGAGGTGCTGTATGTGTCGCACCTTGGTTTACTACTCGAATCCGCCGTCATGTCATGGATGGTAGCTGTACACGATTTTGGGAAGATAATTGGCTCGGTTCCGGTACTCTTGCCAGCCGAGACCTTATCATGTATAATGATCTTGTGATGGATAAACAATGTCGGATATCTGACAAATGGAGGGAGGATGTCTCGGGTTGGCAGATGATTTGGCACATGAGACGGCCTCTTCGTAATGAAGAACTGGAATGGGTTCGAGCAATTGAAGCTGAGTTGATAAATCATCACCCAAGTGTCGGACGAGACTCGTGGCTCTGGTCGGACATGGGTAATGGGCATTATTCCACACGAAGTGCATACAAGGCTCTGTGTTTAGAGGAATCTAACTCGGCAGTATCTCTTCCACATTTGGGGATGATTTGGGGAAAATGTTCCCCTCAAAAAGTGATGGCTTTCTGTTGGCGTGTACTCCAATCTCGGATTGCAACCACAAATAATTTATTACGACGAGGTATCGAGTTATCTCCAGATGCAGCCAAGTGTGTGTTTTGCGGATCTCATTCCGAAGATTTATCCCATCTCTTTTGGGAATGTGTATATTCCTATCGGTTATGGGCGGCAGTGTATCATTGGCTGGGTTTTACATATGTCGGGCACCATCAACCTTTCGAGCACTTCTTGGCACATATGGGAACATGGTCTAATCCGGTGGACCGTGAGATTTGGAAGTCGGTTTGGCATTGTACGACATGGAATATTTGGAAGGCACGGAATGCAGCACGTTTTGATTCCAAACGATTTCTGCATGATCTGATTTTTGAGCAAATACAACTTCAACTGTGGCATTGGTATAAGGCGTTCGAGAAACCATCGGCTGTGGTATCTACGGCGGACTGGATTCGGCATCCTCGTCTATGTCTCAGTAGTTATTTTCCACCCTGATGTACTGTAGATGAGTAGTAGGGCTGTTTCTTGCTCTCTTCAAGGGGAGAAACATTGCCATAATCTGTCTGTACAGTTTTCAATAATATTACATATCTTACCTTGGTGGTAGATAAACCTTGATGGGTAAATTTCGTAAAGTTAGTTTGTACAGCATTGTCAAAGCTTCTGTAAATGAAAGTTCTTGGTTGAGATTTGTCTGTCCGTTGATTTCTGTTCTTCCAAAACAGTAGTTATAGCAAGAGACAGGAATATATAATGTTTATATGATACAGAGTTTTGAAATGTACTCAGTACTGAAAAGGATAACAGTCAAATAATTATCTCTATCCACCGTGACCTAGCTTTAATTGTATCATTACATATATGATGATCCTGGTATAACAGATGCTGTAACAAATTTGACTATGTAAGATTTAAGACAGTAAAATGAATCATAAGATTACCATCTTTGTCAAGCAATAAATCTTCTGATGCTGTGCTTTTATCCCAAATCCCAACTTGCATTTTGGAAAGAGAACTCAGTTGGCTGGACAAAATCAAGGAGATCACCAGCCAAAATGCTTGTAATCTAATTAATTGTTTGATTATGATTGCCCACCCTTAATATCTCATCTGTCCTGGAGACTATTGCACTATGAAGTATTCATTGGTTTGGTTTGAAAAATACTTGGGTCACAACGGAAACGGCCTCTTTGTATACTTACAAGGGTAACGCCGCGTACATCTGACCTCCCAGACACCAACCTAGTTTGGAATATATTGTATTACTGGGTACGTTGTTGTTGGTTTGAAAAATACTTCTTGCTTAATCTGTTGCCCGGCCATGCAAAGGAAATTTTATTATTGAAGTGTTATATTTTCCAACTATAGAACTTTGGCGTACCATGTAAAATCTCATTTTCTACGCATTGCTCGCTGCCTCATGTGTTCTTTGTTTGTCAAATGCAATTTTCTATCTAGCATCCTGTTGGATACTAAGCAAGAAAAAGATGATTCCAAATGCGATTTTTTTTCTGTTTTTATTCTTTCAGGTAACCACGTTGGAATGACTTCCACAGGAGTAAAGTATAGATGAAGGTTCAATACCTGGTGGTAGTTCAATTTTTATGCCTCATACAAGCAAGTTTTCAGATGCCACACCTACAGAGTTCTACAGTTACTACTCATGCATCATTCTTTTTTACCACAAGAGATCGTCCTGGTGATATATCGGTGTTAAAAACAGAGTACAATGATTCTTTTGATTCAATGAAAGCCTCTTTTTATTATCTTATATTCTTATTTAAATTGGAAATAGTGTTCTGCTATCCACCATTCAATGCCCGAAAGTTGTATGAATCGCATCAAAATCTGATAATCGTCACAGCTGTTGGGCTTAATGATTTCTCTAAATATTTAGATAAAAAATGATTTCTCTAAATATTTAGATAAAAAATGATTTCTCTAAATACTAAATTATCTTGTTTTGCAGAAGTGAGTAGTTAGTATTACTAATACAGGATTGGGAAATGAGTTGATTTAGAAACAAATAAGCTCTCGTTGACTGTGTTTCACTTTCAAGAAATGATTAACTTCTTATTACTCGCAGTATAAACGAAGAAGAAATCGAACCTCTTTTCGCGTAGTTTGATACTTTGCGGTACAAATTGCTCTAATTCAAAATTTTACAGATGAGTGCATCCGTAGATGTCTGCGCCCGTGTTTGACAATGAATCTTACAAGCTCAACCAATCCTAAATGTTTCCCCAACATTTATGCTTGAACTCTTGGTGACATTAAGAAACTCTGACTTCAATCCCCGAACGTTGAAATCCACTTCTCCAGCTTCCACGATTCCTCTAGTTCCCTCTTGTGGTTCGCTGACTGCTCCTCGTACCGGAAAACTGTGAAGAATGTTTTCCCACTCTGTGGTATATTCACACCATCTACGTACTTATAGTCTTCAATCACAGATTCAGTGCTAGTTTCCCAGAATATATCACCTTCTTCCTTGCTGGATTTGACAGAAAGAAGCCTGGAATCTTCAAACTTGACGAGCAAGACTGATATTTGGCTGAAGTATCTCCAGATGGTGTCGTGGATGAACTCGCATTTCAGCAAATGTGTGCCTCCAACATCGATTGGCTCGTGTCCAGTTTCAATATGAAGCATTCCTCATCGTTGATGATCTTCTCACCGATGCATACTGCATCCATGAACAGATTGGTCGCAGCTCGTGGATCCAAACTCTGTTCGTTTGATAAAAACAAGAAATATTTAAGCTGCTACCAATCCAAATGATGCAAGGGTCACAACTCTAGAGTCTCGACCATTGATAGATGGAATCTGAAAATGTACCTGTAAAAATTGTCTCAAGGGTCTTGGAGGACCCTTTGAGATGGGTTTCTGTTGGTCGGATATTGTCTCCATGATACCTTTCCATTGCTACCTGAGATGACCTTACATCCCGAAATGAGCAACTCTAAGCACCAGAGATCCGGGTTCTTCTGCCATGGGACGAACCCGCCAGCCTCCTGATTGCTTCTCACCTTTTTCTTCTCCCTGATGATAAAACTCTGATCCACTGATCTTCACCTGTCCGATCACACACATGCTGTTCACGGCATTGAGGGCCGGCTGCCCTCTTGTCACAGCAATGTATTGCTGGACAATGTATTTCGCCGTCGAAGCTTCCTGCACAAGACGAAAGGTTTCAGAGAATACACAACATTGGAATTGTAATATACATAGGACGTATTGATTATACTGACTATGGATGAATGTTTGACAGCACGTTGGATACATCGATCCACTTGGACCTTGAAGGGACAACAGGGGATCCCACAATATATAGAAGAAAGCTCATCTCTTCATAGAGTCCAGCGATGATCGGCAATGGACCATTTGTATGGGGTTTGTGCCTTCATCCACGTTGCCATGTTCTGCCACTGCAAGGCAATGTATTTGCCTAGGACGGAGAACATCTCCTCGGCGCCTCCAGCACCATCTCGAGTGCGTCTTCTCAATCGAAATTTGGACACATTTTTCGCATTGAGTTATTCTGCTTGTTCTTTTGGTGGCCATTGGATGCAAATGTTTGCAGCTTCCTTTGGGTGTTTGCCAGCTCCTGAAAGAATAGGTGGGCATTGCAAGTCTTAGATGCAGAAATATTCAAAGTCACTTCATTAAATAATCCCAGAAAAACAATGAAATGCCAAACACGAATCCAATTATTGTGGTAGGAGCTCCCAATCTTGGATTCCCATCTCTCTCCTCCCACAAATAACGTAACACATTACCATCTTCCACAATCTCCTCGAAAATGAACTGATACTTCTCTACAAAGGCCCACATAGTGTGATGGAATTCCATCTAGTATTGACATCAAACTGTAAGAAACACTTCCCAACCATCCTCTTTGCAGACACAACTCTTGATGTTCTCAAATCTTTGCCGTGAAGACTTGACATACTTCACAACATTCCTTACCTTTCGCATTGCATGATCAATCTCCTTCGACCCCTCTTGGACAATTAAATTTAAGACGCGAGCAGATGAACAATCAATCTCCTTTGACCCCTCTCTGTTCCTTCGACCCCTCTTGGACAATCAAATTTAAGACGCGAGCAGATGAACAATCAATCTCCTTTGACCCCTCTCGGTCAATCAAATTTAAGACGTGAGCAGAGGACCTCATCAATAAATTATCGCGCTTCTGAATTATTGCACCCACCTCACCACTCAACTGCTGCAACTGGCTTCTTTTAAAGAATTCCAAGGTTGTATCATTGGGCGTTGCGTTGTCAACTGTAACTGTAAGAACCTTTTGCATCCCCTAGTCAAACACAGTTTTATTCAAAAAAGGGCATCGAAAATTAAACCTGATCATACTAGTTAAATACCGGAAAAACCAACAACAAATTAAGAGTTAAATGACCACCACAACCTCAAATGTCAACTTGATGCACAAATAGCGATCTACGAATCAAGTTCAACAATGAACTTAACAGGGCTGTCAAGATAAAAACCATTTTCTTTATTGTATTATTTTCTAACTTATATTATATATGAGAATTTAGCTTATCGAAAAAAGAAAAAAAAGATAACATCCATTTTCTTCTACGAATCAAACTTTTAAGTCCATGCTTGATAACAGAATAAAACTTTCAATAGTTCAATATAAAGTATGAATCAATGTATTGGTAAACCCTAAACAATAGAAGCCATGTCTTCCCTATTCCTTCTTTCACCTCCCAAATCAGATACGAAACAAGTACAAGATTTACACAATTCTCTCCGGATAAAAGATATCATCGAAACAAAAATAGATTCAAACATAAACATTGGTCAACCAAATCAAAACCAGAACAAAAAGATGTGAAGATCTTTAATCCGAATACTTCAACAAGATTCAAACTTCGATTAAATTGAATGATGTTCCCGAAATTTCCAAATTAATACCACAATTAGCGTCTACGTTTCTGCACCTACCATTATTAATGAATCCGCAAAAGTACCCTCAGAAATTATCGTTGCGGTGTTGAAGGCAAAGATATAAACCAAATTAATTGGCGACGCGTCTGCTGCAGGCGGCAGCGGCAAACGATGGCGGCGACACACGGAAGAATTGAAGAATTCGGCTCTCAGCGAAAACGGTAAGAGCGAAGGATTTCAGTTCACTTTTTCAGATTCAGTTCGTTCAGAAAAGGAAACGCCATAGGGGTCCGTTTGGTGTTATCCGATCATTTAGGGTCCGTTTGGCGTCAGGGTGTTTCAGGGTATGTGCAGGGTTTTAGGGGCGGTCCCCTGTTTAAGGACTGTTCGGTGTCAAGTGACCTGCCCGGGGGTTTGGAGTCCGGGCAGGGAATAGAGCGGGCAGTCAGCCCATGTTGCAATCCGGTCTTGATCGAAGGTTTGTGCAGCCCTGCGTCATTCCTGCGTGAGGAAAAACCAAGTTTGCCCTCAATTTAGACTATAAAAGCCCAAAAATCGCGCAGCGTCGCCGTTTTTGTCTCCCAGTCGTCGTTCTCCGTTCTCTCGACTTGCAAACTCGAGCAACATCGACCCATCGAACGCCAGATCTTCCGCCTAGGTATGGGTGTTTCTTTTCACTCTCAATCCGCTGCATTTTCGGCTTTCGCTTTGTCACCATCCGGGGGTCGCGAGGGATTAGATGTGAAAGTTCATTTTCGGGTTTTTGGAGCTAGGGTTTATGGTTGAGTTGTGGGTTTTGATGAGGGTAAACTGTAGAACTGCGCTGGGTTTTGGGTATTAGGGTTTATGCAACATTCAAGCATTCAGTTCAGAACTGCCGTTCGTTGATTTTCAGAATTTTATTTTCCTTGCGCATTCAACAATTTTATTTTCCTAGCGCATTCAACAATTCATTACTTCGGTATTTCCTTGCGCATTCAACAATTTTATTTTCCTTGCACATTGTGAAGGAGTGTTTACTAATGCGAGTCATGTTTAGGGTGTGGAGTGAAATTTCCAGTAATTCTTGCATTGACAATCGAGATCTGAAGTTGCTAGATTTTGATTGAAATAGTCGGTTTATTCCAATGCTTACTCGGCTGTTTCTGGTTTAGACTGTATAGTCAATATTTGTTGTGAGATGGTTACTGTTACTCGGATGCCAAATGGTTGCTGATTGCTGGCTGATGCCAATATTTTACGCTGATTGGGTTGCTGATTGTAGTTTAGGGTATAGACAATATTATGGGTGACTGCTTTAGTTAACCGGACTTCATCTGTTGTGTTTCCCATCCGCATTCATATGTGTCGATATCCATTCGTAGTTGTTCATATGCATTCATAGTTGTTGATATGCATTCATAATTGGATTACAAACTGATTTTATGCAATCTGTTTTGTTCCAACAGCGATGGATGCTTTTAGCGATTACGAGGCGAATTCTGAATACTTCGACGAAGATGAAATCCCACTGATCAGGAAGCAAAGTAGCTCGAGGCAGCCATTCAAGCGACCAGCTGCGAAAAAGAAGTCGCATGTTGAACATGTGGCAGAACCTAGACCCAAAAAAAAAATTTTTATGAACCCGGACGAAGAAAAGGCACTGTTGGTTGCAATGAAGGATTTGGCTCAAGAGGGGTGGAAGGCAGGGCACGGCTGGAGGCGTGGATTTTATGAAAAGGCGGCGCTAAGGATCAAGCAGCTAGTCCCTGGTAGCTCTGTCAGAGGCTCAAATGTGGACAACAAGATCCATTTTTGGAAAGCACAGTACAGGGTGGTGACTGACTTTGCGAAGCGAAGCGGGGTGTCGATAGATCCAGAAACGCACGGTATTGTTGTGGATTCGGAGGACATATGGAAAGAGCTTCAACAGGTTTTATTTATTAACTCGCGTACTACCATTGCTTATTATATACTATTTAACCCATTAACACTAGCGTCTTCGTTGTTCTCGCAGGTAGACAGCCCCTTTGTGTCGCTTAGGGGAAAGTTGTTCCCTTACTACGACCAATGGGCTGATCTGTTCGGTGCGAGCAGGGCTACTGGATCTGGGGCCAAGGACCATAACACAAGTGACGCACATTCAGACCACCCTGATAACTTGATGGACCTAGTTGACGAATATGAAGAAGAGGAGTTGCCATCGGATCACGCTAATAAAACCACACCTGTGTCCGACAAATCGGCGTCACCAGTAAGTGTTGATCTTCGGGGAGGTAGACCCGTGCGCAAGAAACCAAAGGTTGAGATTGCACCCGAGTTGGCACTTCAGGCAGGCGAGGCTCTTGGCAAAGTCAAGGAGGTATGTAGAACCTTCCTAGCTCCAACAGACACAGCAGATGAAGCAGCTGCATTAGATGCGAAGACAGGTATGTTGTTGAAGCAGGTGGAACAATTTACGGATTTGACTTTTTCCCAACAAGTAAGGCTTGTTGATCATCTTATGAAGAATGATGGACAATTTAGGATTTGGAAGCTTCTAGATGCGAAACGCCGTGCACAGTACGCTGTCGAGTTCGTTGCGGGCGAGTTTAGTTGATCCTCAGTATTCTTGTTTTGTTGGCGGACATCTGTTCATGGGTTTAGGGATTATGTTCTTGTTCGTATGGTTTTAATATGGCGGACATATGTTTATGGTTGGATAATGGTTGTGTTTAGGGTCATGGTTGTGTTGCGGGATTTTTAGGGCGGACATATGTTTATGGTTTTGGTTAAGTTATTGTTCTTTATGGTTTCTGTGCGCACACGTTTTTACGGTTCCTTACCCTTGCCTAAATTCAGGTTATACGTAAATAAAATTTACACACGCAAATCCGTAAACGGCCCGGCCAGCCCCCACCCCCACCCCTTAAAAACCTATTTTATGAAAAACAAAAATTATATATATATATAGATATTATTTTATAAGATTATATATATATATTTTTTGTAATTATAAAAATCAATTTTGTAGTATATTAAATAAATATATTTAAAATAAATTTTGTAATTAATCATTTTTATAGATATTAATTACTGAATAGATAAATTATTTTGTTATACACACCCACTTACGCCAAAAAAATGGATCGCTACCCTACAAAATTTAATTTTCACCTCTAAAATTTTTTTATACTCCCAAAAAAAATTTTAAAAAATTTCTAGCCCCCCCTAAATTTTTTTTCTAGATCCGGCCCTCGCTCCACACTCACATACGGTTAATATAACCATTGGTACACACAAACAAGAATTATGATCATATTTTGGGTGTTAGTCCACTTCCTTTTTCCTTTGGGTGTGTCTCGCCGTACGAGCAGTAATTCTGCTCCGCTATCCTTTCTTTATTCTATGCAATTAGGGCATATGATGTATCTATTTCTTATTGCCCAACATATACTATGGAAATTGATGGTACTTTTTTGCTATAAATAGTGTAGAAGAAATCTTCCGTAATGACCACTGCGATCCAGCCACATCTTTTAATCAAAAAATCTCAACCAGATATTCTACAAAATAAATGCAGTTAAAGGATCCATAAATGCATAATACAAATGAGGAAGATCTCGGTGATAATAATCATGGATTCATTCATTCAAGGGGAAACTTTTATCCCAAATTGGTCGTTCCTGTTGAAGCATGTGCATAAGGATGCTGATCTTGCTTCATCTTCAGGTGGTAATCTTGATGGCAAAGGTTCTAACTCAGCTGGTACACTTGGAGAACAGAGCATTGAAGAGCAAATTTCTGCTGTGATGAAACAAAGTGATGATGCACACGGAATTGGTTAAGTCGTGGCCGTACGATGAAACTTCATCGT
>JAOWBN010213977.1:0-13713 GCA_028565015.1 Pinguicula moranensis
GATCAGGGTACGACTGAGTACATCTCACCCTCCCCAGACCATGCCTAAAGGCGGGATATACTGGGTATGTTTGGTTTGGTTTGGTTTGGTTTACTAGATGGTACTGCCCCTGGAATTGCGGACCAAATTGACGTCTCGCTCTGCTACATCAATATTGGAGGCTTCTGTCCAATCAGATTTTTATCAACGAATTTGAAAGGTTCTGATACGATATCCTTTTCTCTTTCCTGTATTTTTGCCTGAGTATGCGTGTTCTCCTTTATCTGATTGCTGTGACCGGCATTCTCATGTATAGAGCTAGGTTTAGTAGATTATCGCCAGAGACATCCTTCTTGGGTAGGGGACCCACCGCCGATAATGTTACCAGTGTAGTACTCGCCGATGTCTCCTCATTAAACATAATTATCGTCTTCTCTGGCAAATTTGCAAGTGGAGTTTTCCTATTTCTGATTCACATGAAGTCTAAACTTCTTTCTCGGTACTCTGTCCCTTCCTTTTCTTATCTTCGGCCACTAGCAAGTATTGCGCGGCAGATGATCTTTCAATAATATTGGCCAGTCTTTATCCTGAATCATTGGTGCTCGGGTCTGCCCCTACCCCATTTTCCCCAAGGCCTTCCAT
This sequence comes from Pinguicula moranensis, assembly GCA_028565015.1. NCBI lineage: Eukaryota > Viridiplantae > Streptophyta > Magnoliopsida > Lamiales > Lentibulariaceae > Pinguicula > Pinguicula moranensis. Next base: position 622 of record JAOWBN010213977.1, read on the forward strand.
CCCGGGAGTGTATTCAGCGGATTCTCTTCTTTTGTCACATGGATGTTAAATGTCTCACTGTCCACTTCAATGGACAACGTCTGAAATATCATCTTACTAGAGCTTGTTAGGATGTGGAGACGCCCATATTGTAGTGTTTTGGCATTAATAGATATCAAGGAACCCAGTCTTGTCGCAAGTGCTTATAAGAAATCCTCACACCAGCAGTGCAACGGTATACCTCTCACTTGTAGCCCAATTGAGCACGTCATACGACCGTTTAGCAGTCGCCATGGATGTATTGAGTGCAGATTGAGATAGCCAATAGTCATCGTGCCACTTAGCAGCCAAGTTTGATCTTCTGTTGTCTTCAGTTTTATCAGAACTTCCCCACCTTCAAGATGGACCGTGGGACTGTCAAAGTAACCAGCCTCGCAAAATATCGAGTTCAGAGTGGATACGTACCAAGTACGTTAGTAACCACTAAGACGCCTCCGATTTTGAAAATTATTAATAAAATCACAGAAAGTGCTTAATACGGATGTTTCACTCAACTTGCTAACTTATTCACTAAACACTTTAGACAGTGCTCGATTTTTGCCACTGCCAGAGAAGCTGAGTGTTTGTTCTTGTTAGAGTCCGTTCGATAGTCAGAATTCGTTATATTATCCCATAAAATTCACTATTCGATACACACACCAAAGTTGTCGGGTCACTTGGAATGAATCCTAGTGACCCGATACTGTTGATATTCTACCATGGATTCTGAATCCCTCTCTCATATATGGGATTAAAATTTGGTCTGCGCAATCCCAGTCAAAATTACTCGCGACCCTACCCACTATATTTTATTTACGCAATTTGTCACCCCTTAAATACCCCCATAATTCTCAAAAACCCTACTTCCATTTCATTTCTTCATTTCTCTCGTCTCCATAGCCTAATCGCATAACCTTATCCATGATCTACATTCTCGGAATTCGATCTGAATAGTCTAAAATGGCATGGTGGGCTCCAACGTGTGACGACCATTAGATGGTATAAATATGCCCCCCTTTTTGCCACTATTTTCCACCTTTAAGTAGAGGGTTTGTGTGTTTTACCATTTTTGTGAATATTGCTCTTTTTTGGGGGGATTTTTGCATGAATGAGGTGTTATTTGATGTAGATCCGTGCAATTTGTCCTCCTTTTTTTATACATGCTTTGCTAATGCAGATCCGTGAATTTGCTTGCTGATGTAGATCCGTGCAATTGGTTGAGAATATTGTTGTGTCGATGCTATTGATATGCAATTTATCCTTTTTTTTAATATTGATATGCAATTAGCTTACTATGAATGCATAGTTTTGTATAACAATTGTTGAAATCTAGATAAAGGTTCTAAATACAATTTATTATAAGTTATAAGAGCTAGTAAACAACATTGCTGAGAAATTCACATGCTAACTACTGAAAACTATGTCATTCTATAATTTGTGGAGAAAGATTTACATAATTGTCTTAAGATATACCTGTAATTTATAAAATGTAATTTATGGATAACATGTGCTTTACTTCTATAATGTAATTCTATTAATGAAATTTGTGGATAACTTGTGCTTTATTTTCCCTGAAATCTCAATTTACCTGTCTTAAGACATACAATCCTGTTTGATTCAGTTCAGGGTATGTGAATCGGGACCAAAGCTTCCAATCCTTTTGCGAACATGAATCTGATAGTCATATGTAAGTTCACTTGTTTACATTTCTTTGTTTATCTGAAAATCCATTTTCTTGTTTGTAGGATGGGGGAGCTCATAGACCTAACTTTAGGTGATGAAGATTCCTTCCTGGAATCACTTAGATCTAAACAAAAGGGTATAAAGAAGTAGAAGAGGCTTAAGAAACTCAACAAAGAGCTGTTGAGGAAGAGGCCCCCAAAGGCTTCCCATATAAAGCCAAAGATCAAGAAGACATACTTCACCCCATCTGAAGAGAAGGTGCTTTTGGAGATTGCCAAGGCTATGATGTAAGAGGGGTACAAGTTAGGCATTGGGTGGCAGCCAGGTTTCTATCCAGAATGTGCAACTAGGATTCTGGCGGCGATCAATGGCTCAACTCTTTAGGCATCTCATGTGCACAACAAGATGCACATTGGAAGAAATAGTCTGGCCTAGTTTTTGGTTTATGCTCCAAGAGTAGTATAGCATATGACCCTGAGACTCATATGGTAATTGTTGATGATCTTGCTAACTGGCAGAGTATAGTAAAGGTACAGAGGATGGTTTTTGACAAGTTGTACCTAATGCTTACTATTTTCGTTTCAAGTAGTGGTGTATCTAATAATGCTTTACTATATTATGCAGGGAAACATGAAGTTTAGAGGGCTTAAAGGTAAGCCATGGCCTTATTACGATGATTAGTACGTGTTGACGTATTTGCAATTGTACAAAGTCGAGCAAGTAATAAAGTGATGAAAATGAATGTCGAACCATGAGGATTATAGATGATAAGCACCAAAATTAGTGAGCTTGGAGCAATTTGGACAAATGATCAATTGATGAATTGTTAAACTATTAATGTAAAATGAACATAATTAAATATAACAAGACAAAGAAAATGTTTTTTTTTTGGTGTTTTTCAGTTTAACAAGCGAGTTGCAATGGACGAACTCAATTGGATAAAGATCTAGAGCGGTTGGTTTCACCACTTAGTGTTCTTGGAATGGTTTTCTCTCAATTCAACCTTTTAGTTATTTATCTAGTTTTCTATCGAATTTTCTTAATTAGTTGCTAATCTCTCTCGAGTAATAGCAACCATATCTCAATACGTAAACACTGATCTCTCGATTCTAGCTAAACACATCAAGAAGCATTAAACTCACGAAATCCTCACGTGGTAGCATTTTCTCCATAGGTATTCTCATACAATGATAATCAGAGTTGGTTTTACCAAGTTTAGCTTAATCTTTGTGTCTCGACCTCCAATAAAGTTTGATGAACTAACAAGTGTCGGTTAAACACATGCAAGTTAGCAAGAAAGCACAATAAAATAAAACAACTAAATAAAGTTTCAATAGCTAAACATTCAAGTCCACAAAGGCTACATCATGCCCTAGAAAATGTTTCTAACCCATGCTCAAGGCATGGGCTTCACAATAACAAGCTAACTCTGATTTCATAGTGTCAAGAACAACAAAGAAAAGGAAACCCTCTTCTCGGATGAACAATGAATTCGCCCAAGAGCTCCTTCTCTTCTATTGCTTCTCACTCTCTCCAATAATGATGATATTTTTAGATTAAGGGCTTAAGAGACGTTTCTCTCCAAAAAGTAGGGGTAAACTTGTCTATTTACAACAACTTATTCAATTAGGGAGTTGTAATTTCCCGCTAAAAATCATGTGGCAATCTTGGCTCTGAAGTCGCGACATGTAAATTGGGGCCACTGCATTGCACTTTTGATCATTTTCCTTTACTTCTCGGTTTGTTAATCATAATCATCAATCCTAAGCAAAACAAATGAGAAATAAGCATCAAATGCACAACTATCCCTTGAAGATCAACAAGTTTTAAGCATAAAAATTAATTACAAATTGGTACCAAATCAACTTATCTATATGAAATGTTTGCCAAATATCGAGCATGTGGTGATATTAGAACAAACCTTGATAGTGCGAAGAAGGACGCTGATGAGATAATTGATGAGTACAATGAAGAGAAAGAAGAGGAAGAGGAGAAAGAGGAGGTACTAACTTTCAAGGGGTCAGAAGGGTCCGACAATGAGAAAATGAAGTTGAGCTTCAGCCATTCTCCAAGCCCAGTGCCTATGAAGAAGAAAAAAAAGGCTAGTTAGTCCGGAGTTCAAGCATAAGCCATCAGCTTCTTTACAAAGGCTGAAGAAACCTTCAAGGAAGTTACTACATACCTGAAGAAGGGTGGCAAGCTAGACGTAGCACCGGTTGGTAGTGAAGACGTGGAGATTCACAACTATGAATAGATTTTTCCAACTCTACAAGAGTTTGAAAACCTAATACGGATGGACAAACTTCATGTGACTAAAGCTTTGATTACAAATACATCCAAGCTGGCGATGTTGAAGAATTTGGAGCGTTCTAATAGCAAAGAATGAATTTCAAAACTTCTTAATCTGAAGATCGATGGATTCAAATTATATGGAGGTGTGGAGTTAGGGTGGCTGTTGCTTTTGACTATGGATGTTGAACTTATTTTGTGCCTGTGTTGGACTTAGGGTTTTGTTGGTTGTGTTTAATGTTTTTACTGTTGGTTTTTGGACTATGACTTAGGTTTTGTTTAATGTTTGGAGTTCTTTTTTGGGTGGGTGGGGTGGGGGTTACTAAGTTATGGAACTAATTTGTGGTTAATATTGTGATCTTCGAAGCTTTGTTTAAATTATGGTTATGGTTTGGATGTTAGAAGCTGACATTTTTTTTACATTTGTTTGAAAGCGTGAAGTACACATGATGGTATCATTTGATGAAACTGGCAAAATCAATCATATGGTAGACAAATTTCCTTTGCATATTAAAATGTTTGAGGTAACATATTAAAAATGTATGGAATTGGACCTTTTATATCCATTTGAAAATGCTCTCTACTGTAACTAATCTACTGTAGCTGCATCTTCTCACTGTCATAGAAACTCAAGTCCGGCAGTCTGGGATTGTGCGTCTATCGGCTTATCCTTTTCATATCGGGCGGATGCGCTCACCGGTAGGGATAATCCGTAGATGAAGGCACAACTATCTGGGAGCAAACAAGAGAGTTCAGGGCGAGAAAAGTTGAATAGCAACAACCCCACGCAGCAAACTGAATCACATGATCCTTCAAGTTCGAAATCTGCAAATCCAGCCATTGGCACATCTGCTGGCACGCAAGAGGAAGTGAAATCCAGAAGTTCAGGCGGAGGAGACTAAGGAGACTGGAAGGTAGTAAAAAATCGGAAGAATGGCAAAGAATCCAGTCAGCAGCCAAAACCACTACCAACTCACAATGTCAGGCTAAGGTCCAATTCAGTATCCTTTTACTTCACAAATTTCCCTATATCATGGAGCAAGGAGGAAATGTGGCAAGTATTCTCAGGGTATGGAGAAGTCACCGACATACACGTCCCAAAATACGAGTCTTATTCCGGAATGCGCTTCGGTTTTGTGCATTTTACTAGGCGATCGATGACGGCGAATTTGATAGAGAAGCTGAATGGTATCTGGGTAGGACCGCACCAAATCAGGGTGAATGAGGCCAAATCTAAAACAACCCCTAGAACAGAACCCCAATAAAAAAGAGATCAAAATGATGAAGCCGGCCAGCCAGGTTAGAATAATAGCAAAGAAAGTAGTCTGGAAAGCACTAGCTTAGTAAAATTTTCTCCTGACCCTCTGGAATCTCAATGGTTAGACTGCTGTATAATTGGGGTCCCTGTGCCAATGCTTGACATTGCTTCTTTAACCTTAATTTTAACGGGCGCTGAATATATTGAGAGCTCGGCAGTATGCATCGAAGGGGGGGAAGTTCTGATTAAACTGGTTTCTACTGAGGATCTGGCTAGGCTCCTTAATGACTCTGTTACAATTAATAGGTTGTGTTTGCACTCAGTACGACCCTGGAAAATGTTGAATGGTAAAATGGCACGGTTAGTCTGGGTGAAACTAAGAGGAGTTCCATTGCACAGCTGGTGCGATAGATTCTTTGAGATTATAGCGGGGAAACTTGGATCATTGATGAAGATAGACGAAAAAACAAGAGACAAATCTGAGATGCTATACGGCCGCATTCAAGTATTGACAACCTCAAACACACAGATACTCCAAAACATTGAGATTGAGACAGAAGCTGGGAATTTTATCGTACAAGCAAAGGAAGAACTAGTCAGTAACAGCAATGTATGGAATACTTTCCAAAATCAGAGAAGATTTCAAAGGAAATATGAAGGAGACTAGCCAATCTTATCGAAACCTATTTGGATTGAGAAAAAGAAGACAGAAAACCAGCCTTCCGATCACCAGCCGGAAAATATTACCACCTCCAAAAAGGCGGTCTCAGTACCCAACTCACCACCCTCTGTGAAACAGCAGATCACATTATTTGAGGATGACAGACACATCACTGTGCTAGGTGACAAGTCAATCTCTGAAATAGGAGAACACTTGGTATTCACGCAAGAACACTTTGAAGTCAACCCCTCAACTAATACTCAGGAAGGCACAGTGCAATGTGAGGTTCTGGCGGAAAATTCTGGAAGGAATTTCATGGAAGTACAGAAGTGCCAGATATCAGATGGAAAAGAAAAGGAAGGACGTTCAAATGGGGCCACAATCTATGGGGCAAGCGCGACAAACAGATGGGCCAAAAGTAACCCACCAAGGAAAGTTCTCGGCCCTTCTAGCCAGCCAACATGAAAAGCTAGGTCTCAAGCCCATGCATTTAAACTTCGATCGATTGTGGACTGAGGACAAGCTAAAAATGTGTATGAAACCTGTGGGCCTGACCCATACTCTGGAACATTCCGTTTATACAGCTGAGAATGGCGATCCGATCCTACTACAGAACACTGCGAATAATCCTTCAGTACGCCAGTCTGCTACAGAAACAACAGTGGCCGAACAATTAGAGATCTCTTCTCCACAAGAATATGTAGCAAAGATGAGAGAACATACTCACAAAATACGTGAATGTCAAATTTCACTACTGGATGATCTGGCAGTGGCAATCGAGTCTACCAAAAGCAACCCCTCTTCTGACTCTATAATTGATCTGGCAGTAGATCTGGGGGTGTCTCCAAAGACCTCCAGAGAAGACCTCCGGCTACGTCTTGACCATATGGAGAAAAGGGACGCCAATCGAAACAGCAAAAAGAAGAATTCGAGCTCCGAAAAAAACGCTCCTCCCGCCAAGCCTAATGCGCATCCTATCCTACAACATCAGAGGACTCGGGACTCCACACAAAAAAGAGCAGAAATTTGAGAGCTAATAAGATCTTAGAGAGCGGACTTCATATGTGTACAGGAAACCAAGCTAGAAGCTGTGAATCGAGTACTTTGCAATCGTTTATGGCCAGATGAAGAATTTGACTGGTGATATACTGAGGTTGTGGGTAGCAAAGGCGGTCTATTGTGTATGTGGCACAAAACATCTATCAGAATACTAAATTCGTGGGCTGCAGACGGCATTCTGGGAGTGGAAGGATTATGGGGTAGTGAGGCTCATCCTGTAAAGATTGTAAACATATATTCTCCATGTGATTTACGGGGAAAGAGAAGGATTTGGATTCGAATATTGGCTGATGTAACAAATGATCCTCTGTCTTGTTGGTGTGTGGCGGGAGACTTTAACGCAATCAGGGTACCGGGGGGAAGGCGAAGTAGAGCACCTCTGCCAAGAGCTGAAATGACGGAGTTCAACAATTTTATTCTTGACTCTGGATTAGTAGATCCGCCTATTCACAAATCTAGCTAAACATGTATATCACGGGGGGGCTCCTGCTGCAGTAGACTCGACCGATTATTATTCTCCAAAGCATGGCTACAACAATGGGAAGGTTTATGCCAGTTCGGTTTAGACAGAGTAACCTCAGACCACCGCCCCATTTTGGTTAAAAAGGAGGAACTGAACTGGGGTCCAAAAGTAACTAGATCTTTGAGCTGGGAGATGCATCCAGGTTTTGCAAATCTGGTAAAGCTCTTTTGGTGCTCCATTGAAGTGGCAGGTTACAACAGTTATGTATTAAGTGAAAAACTGAAGAATCTTCGCAAAACACTGAACTTATGGAACAAGACAGAATTTGGGCATATAGGCAGGAAAGCAGAAGAACTTAAAAGCCAACTCAACAATCTGGATGCACAGATTGAAGCAGGCACATGCACTGGTGATGAACGACTGGCAAGACCTCTGTTATGGACAAAGTTGCAACTCTCTCTCAGAGACAAGGAGTCCATCTTAATGCAGAAAGCAAGATCAAATTGGATCACGGATGAGGACAACAACACAAAGTATTTTCAGGCTAAAGTGAAGGAAAATAACAGAAGAAACCTCATTTGTGGCATGCATTTTGATGGAGACTGGATTGAAGATGTGGATGGGGTAAAGAATAATATTACAAATCACTTCACATTGCAGTTCTCATCAGACCATTGGCCTAGACCAACATTAGAACTTCCTGCTGAACATGTCCTATCCAGTGAAGACAATATGTTTCTGACATCAGAATTCACAGAAGCTGAGATCAAAGCATATCCGTGTGGAGTTTCTCAGCAACAAAGAGCCTCGGGCCTGACGGTTTTAACTTTTTCTTTATCCAGCATAATTGGGAAACACTGAAGGATGATTTCATCAGATTCCTCAGAGACTTTGACAGGTACGGCAGAATCTCAAAAGCTCTGAACACTACCTTTATCACTCTAATACCAAAGGTTGAAAATCCTTCGAAGTTGGACCAGTACAGGCCAATCTCACTAGTTGGTTGCGGATACAAAATACTGGCCAAACTTTTAGCGAATCGTATGAAGAAACTGATGCACAAGATTATTTCAAGGAATCAATCAGCTTTTGTTCTAGGCAGACAAATCCTAGATGGGGTCCTAATTGCAAATGAAATAATCCACTCTATGAAGAAATCTAAGAAGGCAACAATCTTGTTCAAAGCTGATTTTAGAAAAGCGTTTGATATTGGGGATTCCTTAAATCAATGATGCAGAAACTTGGCTTTTGTCAGATTTGGATTGATTGGATCATGGAATGCATAACTACTGCCCACGCTTCTGTTCTTGTAAACGGCAGTTGTTTAGGAGAATTCAAACTCAACAGAGGTCTACGGCAAGGGGACCCCTTGTCCCCTTTTCTCTTCTTAATTGTGGTGGAAGGACTGAATTTACTAATCAACAGAGCCGTGGAACTCAGAAAGCTGTCAGGCATCAAAATAAGCAATGTGGTAATCTCCCATCTGCAATACGCAGACGATACCATCCTCTTTGCTGCTGGAACAACTGCAAATGTGATTGTGATGAAAGGCATCCTCCGAATATTTGAATTGATCTCTGGATTGGCTATCAATTTCTCTAAAAGTATGCTGCTGGGTATCAACACCCAAAATGATATGCTGGCCAACTTTGCTTCTGTGCTGCAATGCCAAGTCGAAGCCCTGCCTTTTGTATATCTGGGACTTCCAATAGGAGGGAACCCGAGGAGAATTAGCATGTGGAAACCAGTACTTGATGCTGTCAAGAACACGATTAGTAGATGGGAAAACAAGTTGTTATCTCTTGCTGGTAGAATCATTAATTAAGTCGGTGCTTGCTAGCATCCCAGTCTACTATCTGTCTCTATTCAAAGCACCGAAAGCAGTGACAAAAGGAATAGAGTCTATGATGTGCAGATTCCTGTGGAGCAAGAAGCTCTCTGCAGATCGAAAGATACACTGGATCAGCTGGCAAAGTATGTACAGAGATGTTTCTGAAGGAGGAATTGGAATTAGAGAGATAAATCTTACGAATAAGGCTCTCCTGTCTAAATGGTTGTGGCGCTTGCGAGTCAACAAGAACTGTCTATGGAGTCTGGTTATTAAAGTTAAGTACTTTAGTCATGCGGATCACTTGAGTGACTGGAGCCTACTCACACTTCCAGGTAATATTTCGTGCATTTGGAAAGACATATGGAAGAATTCTAATGATGAATGGTTCAACAACCGTGTCAGCATCGACCTAAAGGAGGGAGATAAAACTCTGTTTTGGAATTTTAACTAGACAATAGACGGATGCTTAGCCTTGAGATATCAAGATTGGTACAAACTAAGCATACAGAAGCATTCAACCATCTCTAATCTCGCTGAACATATCAATGGCAGGAGGCACTTGAACTTCGAGTTTAGAAGAAATCTTAGAGGACATGAATGTGACAGATTAACGAGATGCTACAATACTTAGAACAGTTCACGAATTATCTCCATGGAAAGGATCAATGGTTATGGCAAGGAGAAAGCAACTTCTCTACAGCCTCTGCTCACTCGGCGTTGAGACTCAATCCGAACGTGACAAACACCAGTGGATTATTCTGTGTCAATGCTTGGGACAAGATGGCCCCAAAAAGAGTACAACTTTTCGCATGGAGGCTATTCAGAAGAGGATCCCCACAGTGGATGCATTATGCAAAAGAGGAACACACTTCAGTGCAAGTGAGAAACTATGTGTGATGTGTGGCGCGACTTGTGAGACAATATACCACCTGTTTCTAGACTGCGAAAATGCTCACGAAGTTTGGACAGAAATCTATGCTTGGTTCGACATGAGTTACTCAAGAAAACCGAACATTAATAGTCATTATACAGAGCACATGAATCTCCTCGGCAGCAGGACGGGTCTGGAGATCTGGAGGGCCACTTGGCAAGCTGTAGTATGGGCTTTATGGAAGGAACGGAATGCGGTGAGGTTCGACTCGGAGTTGCCTTTCAGTTCAACCACAGAATGGATAAAAGTCACACTTTGGGCTTGGCTGAAAGCTAGCAACAAACATTTCAGAGGCACTACAATTGGAGACTGGCTACGATTTTCGAGACTATGCTGCATACTAGTCCTACGCTGAAATGTATATAATCTGATAGGAATAGCTGAGGCCGGCTTTAAGCGGTACTTCGATGTAAATACTCTGTTTTTTTCGTAGTATAATGAAAGTTTTAATTATAAAAAAAAATGTACGAAATTGGTAAAATCCATCCGTGGGATAAATTGGTAAAATCCAGACAATATGTCCACGTGTAATATTGCATCGTACGTACTCAATCCTACGAATGAAAACAGTTTAGCATGAAAGGCGCATGCTGGATGCATAATTCCATCCCAGTCATTAATCGAGCCCGTTTGCCGAGATTAAAATTCGCTGTCAAACTGAACGGACCCTTATAGTGGGGTGGGGGGAATTGGATTGCACGATAAGTAATATATTTGTCCATGTAGAACAATAATTGGATCAGTTTCCAAACAGAGTGCCGCATACGGAACAATGGGCTTATTTAAGACAGCGTAGCCTAGATTTCATAGTATCTTTGTCCATAATTCTTCGTGTCCACCCCCTAATTAACTTAATTAATTAATTAACAACAAAGCTAATTAGGGTCTTGGCACAACTTTGTTTTGAGTGGAGGAAAATTGAGGTGGATATGGAGGTTCCTGAAATTTGACTGCGGGGACACATACAATTTTAATTCTGTGGTACATTTCATCTTTGTTGGTCAGATGTGATTAACATTCCAATTAATTTGTATAGTTTTCTTTCGGAAAAGAGAAGAGGGTGGAATGGATATCTAAGAATTAAATTCTATGGATTTGATTTGGAAGTCAAGTACAATATCTGAATTTAATTTTTTGCTTATGACATGTAGATCAAACAAAATTAAAAAACAATTAAAACCCAATAATTTTTATCCATACAATTTTTTTTTACCGAAGTCCCTCGACTAAATTCACAATTTGGATTTTGAAAAAAAAAAATTATGTATCCACCCAATGTTAATAGAAATCTTCAAGGGTGCAAAAATATCATCACAACCACAGCCGCAACCTATCCAATATATTTTTAACCTTATCCTTGTAATTATACAAATAAGTTATTTCAGTTGCAACCTAAGAAGTATTGCATCATTTGATGTATATTCTAACCACTTTATTAATTGAAGTACTAAAATTTAATAGAGATATTTTGATCTAGTCCATTATTAGTACAAAACTAAAATAATTGTCATTGATGACTCTTACAACTCCATTTACAATGGACACTTAAAGGGTGCAAAAATATTAAATCTTATTAAAAACATTATTTTAACAGTAAAAAAATCTGATGGGCAGCTCCCGCCCCCTGCCCCCACTAAGCGCGTTCCTCATCGTTTGTGACTGGTATATATTTTATTTATTTATTTTATTTCATACACACAAATGACTGAGATGAACATGGTTTTCCTATAACCACGATATTCCTATCTATAATCTCACATGACAGAGAAGAAAACAAAACTGATTTCTACCTCTACTTTTAACGCAAACATCATGTTCTAGACATATATTCCTAGGCATATGTCTTAGAGACACATCCATTTTCGAATCATACTTTTCCCAATAAATGAATTCCCGGTAGACCAGATTGGAATTTCATACGAATTCCACCCCTACGACAACCATCAGCATTTCACAGCCAAGTATTTGATAGATAGAGTGAAATATTACAATTAAAACTACATTTTCATTTAACTCATTTTTAGACTATAATCGAAGGTTTCGACATTGCTTATAAATTGTGCCGGAAAACCAACTTCATTTGCAAGCCAAATCACTACAAGCACAAGAAGAAGAAAAAAAAAAGACTTGTTAATTTCTCTAGCAATCGAAAATGATTGGATGGACCGAGATTTACAAAGTGATCGTCGCCGTGGTTCCACTCTACGTGGCCATGGGACTAGGGTACGCCTCCCTAAAGTGGTGGAAATTTTTCGAACCGGAGCATACTGGCGCCATCAACCGCCTCACCGCGTATATCATCTTCCCCTTCTTCATCTTCGACATCATCACCGAGGTCGATCCGTACAACATGAACTTCCGTTTCATCATCGGAGATGTTGTGGCGAAAGGGATCGTGCTCGTAGGATTAGCTATTTGGGCTAATCTATTCAAGAATGGGAGTTTTTCATGGGCAATCACTTCTTTCTCGCTATGCACGTTGAATAATAGTATTGTGGTCGGACCCCCGTTGCTCCAGGCCATGTACGGCCAGCTCGGGAGGAGTCTCGTGCTGCAATCCGCCGTTATGCAGTTTCTCATCTGGTTTCCGCTTCTGTTGTTCATGTTGGACTTTTGGGCTGCAATCGGAGGAAATGCTGCAAATCAGGCGGTCTGCGATGAGCCGGAGATTAAATTGGATGAGATTGAGATTGAGATTGTCGTTGGGGATGGTAAGAATGCTGAGGTCGACCAAGAACTGGAAAACGTCAAAGAAGTCGATGAGAAAATTTGTGGTGATGAGAGTTTGGATCCACTTGCATCGTATGATTTGGGAAAAACTTTGTTCAAAGTGTTGATCAAGCTTGTGAAGAATCCAAATGTGTTTGGGTGTGCACTGGCGATCATTTGGGCTCTAGTG
>JAOWBN010213988.1:0-13711 GCA_028565015.1 Pinguicula moranensis
AAGTAATGTAATATAACTTTTGCAAGCAGACAAAATAAAAATGGAAATCCGTTTAGCAAATCCCTGCAAAACAAACACCATTAGCATGCTTAGTAAATTGAGGAGCTGGAACAAACAGCAACTTCAAGTCTTCTCCATGGATCACATATTAGATATAAGCCACTCCAAATAAAAAAGCTGATAAACTACATAAATTAGGTCTCTGTCCCATATTGTCAACTTCAAGGTGGACCAAGTGTTAGCCTATTTAGTCTAAAGCTCATATGAGAGAACTCTAGTTATTACAAAGTATAAACAGAGTATGAGAGGACTCTAGCAGAACTTAGATGAAATGCGAAAGAACAGCAAATTCCCCAAGACAAGATCTTCTATATGGTGAAAATGACATTTTAATAAAGAGGTCATAGTGTCTCACATAACCTGGAGCGAGGCGTGCAAAGATATGTATTAGGTATGTATGTCCCTCTAACTCCTTTTAGGCTTACCTTTAAGTTTTACGTAAAAACAATTCTGAATTTGCTACTAATTTTCTCTATTCCATGAATTGTTGTCTGCAAACTTCCTTCACATTTTCAAAGTTTTCAACCCTAAATGAGGCGGTGAAGCATGATGGGATAATGGCCACAGTGGTGTTACAGTGAACTAGAAAAAGCATGCATGAATAGGTGCATTGTGTGAATTATTTGTAACAAAATGAAAAGAGAAAAATAGTTTGTGCGAGACTCATTCAAAATGCCCATCCCTTATTTCAATTCAAAGATGCCAATCGTGTGGAATCAAACTGAAAAACAAAAACTTGTGAAGGCTGCAGATGCAGAAAGTCTACGAACGGTTTATCTGCTGCCACAAGTTTCACCACACTGCCATGCCACAAGGCAAAATGGAGGAACAAGTACATTAATAGGCAAACACATAAACCTTCAATTCAGTCAAACCCTTTTGAATGCACGTACGAACCCTAACCCCCCTTAAATCAAACAGACAATTCAATCATTCAAACAAGTGCAAACCCATAAACCCGAATGCCAAATTGAACAAATTGAACAAATCGAACGAACCCAAAATCTAAATAACTCAAAATCGAAAGAAAGAACATTCTTGAGTGAACTACAAATCGAACGAACTGAAAACGAACGAAATAAACAATACATCCACAAGTGACTTAGAAAAATACCCCTCTTCTTCATTAATTCTCTCCAGAAAACACCTCTCGCCATTTGAGCTTCGGTTTTTTGGATTTGGGAATTAGGGTTCGTCTGTGGGGAAAGGGTGAGAAATGAAATTTTTGGGGTTTATATGGGATGACAATTGTTGTAATTAATAATAGCGAGAGGGGCGAATGTGGTATTTTGAAGGACGGATAGATGAGGGATAAACCCAAACCCTGTTTTAAAACTCAGATGAAATATAATCTTTTATCACTCACTTATCCAGAAAAATTGAGTTATCCCGCGCGTGGCTTTAAATCTTGTTTTGACACCAAATACTAGACAACTTAGGATAACCTGTGTTATCCCGTCGCTGGCCTGCTACCAAACAGACCGTTCATCTTCCGCTTCGTCCGGATAAAGATCAAATAAAGGGACCTTCGTACTCTGAAAAATCCTCTTCACATAGTCCTCTTCTCTTTCTTCGTAGTCCTCTTCTTCATCTTCCTCAAATTCACCATTTTCCTCTTCGTATTTATCCTCTTCTTATTTGTATTCCTCCTTTTCTCCTTCCTCGCATTCCTCTTCTTCTTCCTCGTCTCCGTTCCAAGGATGACGCCACTGCATTGTCTGTTCTGAGGCGCTGTTGAACATTCCAGAACAGGGGGTTGCTTCCGGGTCAAAATTGGACGATGCATCGACTCTCTGTGGCTGTTGGCCATGTTCTAGGGCTGAAAAACAGGCACCAAGTTGTCGCTATTTCAGTGTGCGAAATGCATGTTTGGCAACCTCTGTCCACCGGTGGATGTCGTAGAACACAAGCCTCCAACGCTGTCGAAACGCCTCCTCCACCATGTTCCTAATCTGCATTCGGTTATTTCGTTCAGCAACCTCATCAATGTGCCATCGTGGCATGACTCCGAACAACCAGGAGACTTTTTTTTGGTAAGTAAATAGGAGACTTGTGGATATGTAATGAAAAAAAACTACAGAATTGTCGTACCGTTTTGCAATGGTTTGGCTCTGATACCAACTGATGCAAACTAAAAGTCAACTGCATAGATTCCCTGTTCTGAGAACAAAGAAGACTGAAACTTCCCTGTTTTCCCTAAGGGAATCAACAAGCGAAAGAATTCTGACAAAGAATTCTAACAAAAAAACAAACACTTCAATTCCAATTCAACTCACTTTCTTTATGACAATTAACTTACTTAATGAAGCATGCTACAACAATAAACATTTCAAGGTCCAATCGAGATGCCTTAATGGCCCATGCTACAACAATAAAAGTAACGTCTTGAAAACTTAAATAAAACCAAGCATTGATTGCAGAAGGCGCCTGGAAGGGGAGAAGCACGCGTAACATTTGAACGTGCATTACATCATATCGTGAATGCAAGAATTTTATTTGCCTAGTTGTTATGATAACCCGGCTACCATTGCAGTCATCTGGCAACAACTTGTTTATATCATCATAAACAACTGCAATCAAATATCATCGAGAATGATTAGATACCTTATCTTGTGCAATCTTTTATGAACTTGGATCACTAACTGTTCGTTGCTAACCTCTCGTTGATTGTTTTCTTGGCTTGAATTCAGGAGGGCCACAAGAGCAACACCTAAATCATAATCTTTTGACACTGTGATCCAAACTCGAACATCAAAGCAACTCACTATGGATTTATCCTCGTACATAGTTTTTGCAAGTGTTGTCTTTCCAATCCCTCCCATCCCAACAATCGATATAATCTCACCTGGAGAAGAAGACTCATCGAGAAGTTGCTTTATTTTCATTGATTCCCACCACCATGTCCTCCTCGCCACTACCGAGAATCTCAGTTGCTGACGAAGTGGAAGCAGGAGGAACCATGGAAATTTTCACAATGTCAGCTCCTGCATTATCTTCCATCTCATTGGACTCCTTTACGATTGTCTCCAATTTTGTTTCCACGGGCTTGAGATCTCGGATACTCTTTATGAACTGAGCCTCCCTTTGCATATAGAAGAATATGCTTGAATTTCAGGGGTGAGCATCCCTTTTCCCTGAGAAGAATTTTTTTGAAATAGCCTCATAAGCAGAATCCCAGATCCCAGATTCAAATTCTTCGCAATTTATGGGGAGTTTCTAAATCAAATTCTACAGGATTTGGCCTACCCTATGTCTCGTCAAATTCACAAGCATCATGGAAGTATCACTCGAATAGTTCTAGAGTCATTCCTAGGTAAAATAAGAAATAAAGTAGTCGGTTGGAATGGCAAGCTGCCGTCGCAGATGAGAAGGATAACCATAATCAAATGTGTACTCACGAGTATTCCATTGCATACAATATCAGTCATGAGAATTTTCCTATACATCCTGAATGAAGAGCGACATAAATTGGCAGACTTTCTGTGGGGTGAGTATGAATAAAGACAGGCAAACGTGCGCGTGCAAACGGACTAGACATGGTACGCATGGGAAAAATGTGCAAATGTGTTTAAACCGCCCGCATTAAAATGTGCGTGCGGGCGGGCTAATTTTTTTTCCAGAAATGTGTGTGTAATACCCGCCCGTTTTACAAAACGTGTGCGTGCCGGGCTTAAAAATATAGCTTGTAAATTGTGAGTGCCGTGCGGGGTGTAGAAATAATTAAAAAATAAAAAATGTGCAAACGTGCGTGATCCATTTTCACACATGTTGGCCCGACACGACATGGTTTTTATGCGTGCCGTGCTAGGCACGCACTTTTAAAAATATATGCATTTTTGGCACGCACACGTTTTATAAATGTGTGCATGCCGGGCTGAATTTTTCAGCCCGCAAACCGTGCGGTGCGGCCGGGCCAGCACGCACGCACGTTTGCCTGTCTTTAAGTATGAAGGAAAGAAGAAATTACATTGAAAAACGTGGAAGAGGATCTGTTAACCAGTGAAATGCGGGGGCTAGGAATTAGAGATCTTAAGGAAGTACAAAAGACGATGGGCATGAAATTGTGCTTCAAACTCTTGACAGAGAACAACCTATGGTGTAACCTTGAGAGCAAAGTATAACAGAAAGGAACATATCATAATCCAAGAAACTAAAGGTTTGAACTTCCAACTGGATATGCTATGAGTATGAAGATGGTGGTGATTGAGCAATTCACCCTCATGGTTTGATAAATGGCTATCCTCGGGTCCTTTGGCGATACAAATTACTCAAGTGACCAACAAAGATGCCAAAGTGGCAAATTCTAGGAAACATAGGAATGAAATTGGAACAGGTACAAGACTTGCTAGGAATAATGTTATGCAAGGAAATCAAATAACAGAGAATCAAAGAACATCACTCAGAAAGGAGGGATGATGTTACCATTTGGACTCTAGAGTAAAAAGGAAAGTTCAGTTTGAGTTCGACATGGAATGTTATACGAGTGAGAGAGTCCCCTGACCCGAGTTTAAAGGATATATAGAATCACTTTTTGTCTCTAAAGATTGTTTCATGCGCTTGGCGTGTGTGGCAGAAATGTTTACCACTAGACAAAACACATAAGGCGTATACGAGTACATCTAGCCACAAGATGTGATTGCTTCAACCTTAGATACCAGGAAGCGAATGACCACATATTCGCTGAGAGTGAGCTGGCGGCAAGAATTTGGAACAGAGCTGCGATTCTCTTCAACATCCCTCATCAAAACCCGCAGACATGGAAAAGAAGAATGACTCATTGGTTTTTCTATGCTCAAAAATCTTTCCTAAGAGAATTCCTAGTGGGAGTTACCTTGGCCATCATCTCATGGGCCTCATGGCTGAGAAGATTCAAAGTTCGCTTTGAAGACTCTCGATCCACCACAGATCAACTATGGCCACAGGTTCGTTATTTGATTATTAAGTTACTAACTCTTTTGATTTACATGTGCCATTGCAGGTTGCAGATGATAGAATCCTTGCTTAACTGAATCTGCAAATAAACAAATTGGAAGGAATATACAAATTGGTAGCTTGGCAACCACCACCGGCAGGATAGAAGAAACTCAATTGTAACTGCAACTGCCTGGACAACCACGGGGTATCGGGTGGTGGAGGATTTGTACGAGATGAGAGTGGAGAGTTCGTGCCAGCTTTCTCACAATATTTTGGACCCGGAACAAATAACAGTGCTGGACGTCGCGTGATCACGTAAGGCCTCAAGCTTTGCAAAGATCAAGGGTGGAATAAGATAACCATTGAAATAGATTCGGTGTTGATGGTTACTTGGATCTCCCAATACAGGTATGACCTGTGGTATCTTTATGAATTCTGAGACAAATTCATTTCAACAGTTGGCAAGAGTTCAACTCGTGGTACAATACTAGTACAAGGAAGCTAGTATTATTGTAGACTATCTTGCAAAATAAGGATCAACAGGGAAGAATCAGAGAATTTTTGCGGTATTGCAATTTGTAAGGGAATTCAATGGAATAATGAGAATGAAAAAATAAAGATTTTTCTATGTCAAGAGACGGTAGGGGGAAAAAATTTACATTTTTTTACTTTGTAGATAAAATACTTCTACGTGATTACGCAAGGAGGACTGATGTAATGGTCAGGCCGGCCACGGGCCTTTAAGGTTTTGTACGCGATTTGGCATTTGGTGGTGATACTCGTGATGAAGAATAAGGTTTGGATCTCGAATGGTATGTTCCAATGTCTGCTGGAGGGAAACCAGAGCAGCATAGGGCATTAAGTGGGTGTTTGCAAGTTCTTGTACTTATGCAGAAGTAGCTTTTCAAATGGTCTTTTGAAAAGAAAAAATAAGAGCTTTTATGAAGAAGTAGAAAAATGTTTATAAAATATGCTTTACTACAGCAAAAATCACAAATATAGTGTTTGCAGATTATTATTTCAAATGTTACTTTTCTTAATTTATAAATGGGAAATGACAAAAATATCATCGAATTAAGTTTTTTTGGGAATATTGAATTATTTATGAGGTTAGAAATGTCTTAAATTTAAATTTTTAAATAATTATAAAATTATCACCGCTTAAAGCACTTCAAAAGTTACCCTATGTATGCTTCTAACTTTTTGGGCTTTTTCTGACTTCTCCACCTCCAAAAGGCAAAAGGCAAACTTCAAAAGCCAAAATTGCAAATACTCCAAATAGTGTTTTCCACCGCCCAACGGCAGAAGATGCTTTTAAGTGAAATTTGCAAACACCCCCGTAGCCTCCTACTTACTTCTGAAAAAAGGAGTTTTAATTGAAAAAAAAAGTAAAAGTAAAAGTGAATTTTTAAAATATTATTTTGAAAATAATTTAAAAATTTTAAAAATAAGAAAAATAATCTAATAATCTTTAAGAGTTACACAACAACACTAAATGTTGAAGTAAGCAAAAGAAAAATGGATTTTGAATAATTGAAGAAGAAATTATTGTGTTGTGCGTCAATTTTCCCAAAAAGAAAAGTTAGGTTCAAAGGGAGTCGCCTAACATGAATCCTGTTGATTAATCGGGTCGGATAAATTCTTCGCCGGATACCCAGTATTAAAAAAAAGGTTCGAAGTTTGTACCTCGCTTCCCTAATCGGAAATTATAATTCCACTACTGGCAATGGCAATGATGGTACGCATGGTAGAGCATTCTAGTAAAAAACAAACTGTGGTTCATGGTGCAATACCCTAGAAAAGTAATTCTTGTTATAGATATTTTTTCCTAGAAAGTCTAAGATAAGGAGTTTAATATACTGGAGAATATGTGCTCGTATAAGAACAAATTGTTCACCCCTAATAAAATGCGCAGCCAAGTTAGTTAGGAATCATCTAAAATCATTAGCCAAAATTGCTACTTGCTAGTACAAAATTTAGACTAAAAGTGGATAAGATGTTAGCTCTGAGTCAAGAATTAGGTATGAAAACTAACATAAATGATATAGCGCACGATATTTTTGGCGTACGAATCGCTCGAATGGGGACAAAATGATCATTTTACCCCCTCGTGTTGAACACGCGCCACAAAATTCGTACGCTATATCATTTCTCGAAAACTAATGCCCTAGAAGCAAAGTTCTTATTTATTATAAAGTAAATGAAAGCTTGTAATCGTAGAAAAATCAGAATGATCAGAAGTCAGTGCAGACCTAGGGGGCGTGCAAAAAAAACATATCTTCAATAACATGAAGATTTTTACTTGAATTTGGGATAATACATATCTGAAATCCCCCGATTATGTATAATCTCAAGCACCAAGAGGATTGTAAGTATTTTGTTAGCCACAATAATATAATTATTTTTTCTGAAAAAAAAATGCTCAGCCCCAATGTGAAATTCAATGACTTTTTAAAATAAAATTAATAAGTTTTGCGTATTTCACCCCTTTTTAATAAACTTCTAAATTGGGCAGTATCATGACAATAGAATTTTGTAGTTTTATTTTTCAAAATACTTGTATTCAATCGCAAACAGTCCCCATTCCTAACCTATAAATCCACGCAGGAGCTGACTCATTTAGGGTTATTTTCTTCTTTTATTTCTTTTTTTATTTTTATTTTTGAATTTACTTCTCCTTTTAATTTTATAGTATTTGAGTGTTTGGTAAAATTATGAAAAAAATTAAAAAAATTATTTAAATAATGTTTGCAATCAAATTTTATAAAATGATTAAATAGTATTTGTAGGTAAATTTGATAAGATAACTTTAATTTATTCACAAAATTGTCATTAAAAAGTAGAAGTAGAAAAAAGGTTTTCTACCTATTTCTAAAAATGAGTTTTGATTAAAAAAGAAAGAAAAAAAAGTAAAAGTGAAGTTTTAAAATATTATTTTTGAAATAAAAAAATAAAAATAAAATAAAATAGGCACTTATTGTTTAGTATTCATTTATTTTATTTAGCAGATCAGTTCCTTTATTGCTCATAACTGTGTTTCTACTGCATTAGTTTTAGCTGCCCTTGTCATTATTTTTCTCAGTAAAATCGTTAGTACAAATGAAGTTTTTGTACCCCACAATTACCCAAGAAAAAAAAAAGTTTTTGTACCCCACAACACAGGAAGATGAGAAATGAGAATAAAGAAATGCTCAAGTTGTCTGTATGGCATGAGCCATTTGATAACGCAGTTAAAATCTGCAGTAAAAACGCATGTGATGCACGAGAATAACTCTCCAACACAGTACAATACAACCACCTCAACTATTTCTTTCTTTCCAGTCTCAAAAGAATCTTGGGAACTGGAATCCAAGTCCCCAGAATTCAATCTCATGAAAGGTCACATTCATGTCTGCTACAGAGCCTACACGGCTCCATCTTTACAGATATTATCTCATAATTCGGATTATTCTGAATTTGTTTTTTCGAACATCGTTTCGGATTACGAGAAAGCAAAGCTGCAGAACCCAAAACATACCTGTTGAGGAATAGCATTGCACAGTTTATATCGGAAATGATATAGCGCACGCTAAAATCGCACCCCAAAACGCACGCCAGCTGACGTCATCAGCCACATCACCCAATTTCACTGTTCCAAATCTATTTATTTATCATTTCTCTCTCATTCACCAGCCAAAAGCCTTTCCTCCACATCTGGCCTTAACCAAAAGAACCAGGTAAGAGCAGAGATTTATCTTCGCTCACCTACCCATAAATTTTCGAAGATATTCTGCAGAATTTTCGTTCTTTCCGATGAATCTAGAAAGCAAGTCTTCATCTTTCTTCTCAGCCTTCTCCTCTATTCTCGTTCTTATTATCTTATCAGCAAATTTGTGCACGATTGCAATGGATTCACGCAATTTTCTCTCAGATCCCACATTCAAAATCTTCTTGATTCTTAGGAAGGTTAGAAAAACAGTCATGCCAGGGATCACCGTCAGAATTAAAGATACCCGTACCCAGAAAATCGCTCAATAATGCCCTGAACAGAGGGCCTTTTGGGTAGTTATCGAAGTTAAACTTCAGCATATGTTCGACAATTTGTGGGCTAGCCGTGAGGACGCCATTCTTTCCGGGACGGCTGAATACGGCTGTATTTGACGGACAGGCGGCGAGAACTCCGGCCGACCAGTCGAGGAAGCGGTGGCGGTTGAGTATGAAACCCGGGAGGCTCCCCACCAGGGGAAAAGATTGGAATCCGTGAAAAGCGTAGAAGAGATGTCCATTTCTGCTAAGCTTTTGGCTGGTGAATGAGAGAGAAATGATAAATAAATAGATTTGGAACAGTGAAATTGGGTGACGTGGCTGATGACGTCAGCTGGCGTGCGTTTTGGGGTGCGATTTTAGCGTGCGCTATATCATTTCCGCTAAACGAATGATACGATTCCCATATATTCCGTACGGAAGGTTAGGAGGGAGGGGGGACTGGGACATTGTCCCCATGTTTTTAGGAAATAATAATTATCATGTATATTAAATTTTTTATTTTTTTTTAATTTGATTCACATTTAAAAATTGGATTGGCCCGACCCCCTAATAGTGCGTTTGGTACCGTGGTTCTGGATGGATTAAGTAGGGCAGCACAACGTTACCCAATTTTAGCCAATGTTTGGTGCCCACACACAAAATACCATCGACCCGTGAGATTATTTCGCGACCCAGGATTACGCATGGATTTCGCCGCGATTTTTACCCTTCCAAAATTTTTCGAATTGCGCGACCCACGGATTACCCATACTGGCAGATTACTTAAATACCCTCGTAACGCAATTAAATTACATCTCCACCTTCACATAAAATCCTTTTTCCAAACCCTACAATTGATTCGAATTATTCAATCGCAACTTCTTGACTAAGCCTCTTCTGTGTACACGTCTGCGCCTCCGCCGTGAATCCACCGTGCCTCAACCTTACGCAACTTCTCGACTGGATCTACTCGTCGCTGAGACCCAGTTATGGAACTTTGAAGTTCATTCGACTCGCAAATGCTCCAAACTAGTACGAGTCGCCACCCTTTTCAAACCTTAATCTCCTTTGTATATAATCTGATAAAAATTCGTTTGTGTAGATTTGTTGGGGAAACTACTCTGTCCATCTCCTTTAGAAGATCATCAAAATTTAGGTGAGTTTAAATTTCGTATTTGCATATCTTTCGGTATGTGTATTAGCTATCGTTCTAAAATTAATTTATTTCGTCTGGCTCCTTTTCACCAAGTTATATTTGATTGTTATGCCCATTCGTTGAGTATGTTAGGTCTGCTCGATATGTTATAGGGGACAGGCTACTGTTGGGTTGCCTGAAACTAGGGTTTCGATAGTGCAACATTTTTAGACTGACACACGATGATTTTCTTGATGCGTTTCCCTGTCGTGGTTAGCTAATTGGTTGGAAATTGTTAAAGTTTAGGGTAGTTTAGTGCTTGAATGAGTTGTAACAATCTTTTGAAGATTTCAGATAATTAATCATATACGAACAGCAGATAAATATGCAGAAGAATGAGAAAAACAGAATAAGAGAGTGTAGAGAACAGGAAGGGGGAAGAGTGGGAGAATAGAACCCTACTTCATTCATAATTTATCTTCATCCATACCTGAACTACACTACCATGACTCCATTAACACACTACTAACCCCACGATCTAACCACTACTAAGATGTGCCTTTCCTCGTAGTAACTGCCACTAACCACATGTTTTAATCTCAAGTTTCAAGGAATAAGGTTCCAGTCTCAAATTTAAAAAGTGAAAACAAACTGTCAGGTGACCATACCCAACTCTCAGATTATTGAATACATGTCTATTGCCTGAACTTAGACTAAATTTGTTTGGCCACAATTATTTTTTTGTTCTGATGTTTAACATGGTCTTCTTCCGCATGTAATACGGTGAACACTGAACAATTGTGTTGTAGGGTATCTTTCAATGGATGCAGCTAGCCACATCGTCGATGTTGAGGTCACATTTGCACGGGCAGTCGGGAAGGCACCGAACACTGCCAAGATGAGAAAACAAGGCAGTGGCACATAAACAAAGCAGAAAGAGGTTAAGGTTGAAAACTTAGGTGAGTCGGTAACTAAGAAGCTGTATATGATACTGGATGAAGAGGTACCATTGTTGAGCTTCATGAAGGACCTCGCACTTGAAGGGTGGAAGGTGGGGCAAGGGTGGAAGAGAGGCACGCATCTGATAGCCACCAGAAAGATCAGGACCATGGTAGTAGGGAGCTCCGTTTCGGCGAAGAATGTGCTTAATAAGATTTATAGTTGGGGTAAGATGTATCGCCTCTTGAGTGAATTCTCTAGGCTAAGTGGTGTTTCAATTGATGTGGAAACGCATGTTGTGGTGGTTGATTCTGAAGAGATGTGGAAGAAATATCACAGGTATACGTTTTATTTTTTTTTATTGTATATCTCTGCACGTAATTTAAACCCTAAGCATATGTGTTTGGTATTTTGTTGTAGGTCAACAACAAATACTCCTCACTTCGAGGGAAGACCTTCCCATATTACGAGCTATGGGGTGAGCTGTTTGAGTAGTTCAGAGCGGCAGGTTTAGTGGCCAAAGACCATATGATGGCTGAGAGGGCGCTCAAGAAGTCTGCACCTGCTATCCATAAGACAGTTGATAAATCTAAGGAGGTGATGGACGACTCATCAGATCCACCCTACACGGAGGCTGATTTCAAAACCGAGCACGCCCAAACCAACACTAATGGCGGGAAGGGGAAAGAACCAATAACTAGTAGCAACACGAGCAACGCTGCCATCACCAGCAAAGCCGAAAGTACACTATCAAAGATGGATGTTGTTTCTGAGAAAGTAACATCACTTTTTGATAAACATAACAGAGTGGATGTTGAGGAGTCGAAGCTGGAAAAGACCCTGAAGTTGAGGCGGGAGCTTGATGATTATTGTGATCTTGACTTGGCCACGAAAATCCATCTAACTGACCATCTTCTCAGCCACGAATGCCAATATTACTATTGAACAACCTCGGATGCAGTTGGAAGGGCTGAGCCCGTCCAACTATTTGGCAAGGAGGAGCCAGATTAGATTGTAGTTGTGTTCCCATCTTACTTTGGTTCAACTGTGCAGACTTGTGTAACTTTTTGCTGGAAGTATTTATAACTATCCGAAATGTTTTGTGGGGAAGTAGTTGCCATATGGGGTTGCTGCGTGTAGGCTGCAAGATGAAGTGTTTTTAGGTGGAATTTCATGACATATATGGCTGATGCGTGTAGGTGAAAGTTATGACTTTTTAGGGGAAGTGGATGACAGTATTTGTTTTGATTAATACAGTTGGGTCTTCTTTTATGTGACAATGTCAAGTGTTTTTTTTTTTTGTGCAGCAACCCTTCAATTCTCGGTGCAGTTCATTTGAACCAATCGTTGCCCACAGTTTGGTACCGTGGTATTAGGTGGTTACAGCTAATTTCACCAGGAAATTACCCCACCATTTGGTTTGGCACCGTGGTATTTGGTGGTTACGGCTAATTTCACCAGTAAATTACCTCATCCACTGTTTGGCACGGTGCTATTGGGTGGTTACGGATAATTTCACCCTAAGCAAATACCCACCGTTTGGTACCGTAGTATTGGGTGGTCACGGTTAATTTCACCAGCAAATACTCCACCCCACGTTTGGCACAGTGGTTGTGAGTGGGCTACGTAGTATTTATCATTGTTACCCTTGTTGTACCCGTGTTCGGTGCTAGACATATGGCAGATTCATTTTTTTAATTTACAGCAGCATTTGAATTACATCATAAGCATGAATCTAGAGTATGTTCTTCGTTTTCCCTCCTCCTTGTTCCGGGCTGGGGACCGGCTGTGCTAATAAGCAGCCTAGCACATGCGGAGTTAAAAACGTTGTAGTTTATATAAGTTAATCATCATCAATTAGGTGCTCTTCAGTTATCTAAACAAACCTAAACTCATATTAGTGGAACTTTTTTACATATTTGCGCTTGTACCAAAATTGAGCTAAATTTAAGTTACAAATAAAACCAAAATGTCATAATTTCGGTAAACATGAGGGATAAGTTGCAGCATAACAAAAATTGACATAATTTAACAAAGATAACATACTTTAGTAGACAAAGCAGCAGATTCAAAACAGACTAGGTGAAGTAATCAGTAGTAATGTAGGATGTGGAACTGGCGACTGGAAGGGGACTGCGATGAACAGTACGGTCAGGTTCATCGCCGTCAAGTATGATCGGGTCATCTTCAGCTTCGCCGGTTTTGGCGTCGAGAATGATGGTGACCGGAGGTGGGGGGTTTCGGGATAGTGCTTACCTTCCCTGTATGCATGGAGGTACATACGAAGTGAGAAACGGGTGGGTGGTTTCACAAGGCGCCGGTGGCCGGATGACAGTGGTGTCGGTCGGTCGGAAAGTGGGTTGTACATTGAGATTTGAGAGCGCCGCATGGGAGGTCGATTGAGATTAGGGCAGAAGTCTAGAGAATTGCTAGAAATTTTAGGTTTTAATATAAGGGCTTGGAGGGTATCTTCGATAATTCCTACTTATTAAATGTTCTGTAGATGACCGTACGTCGGTTGTCCGCCGTTACCAAGGTTTTACAGGGTATAATTGGCTAAACCCCGACTAATGTACTAAACAAGGTTTTACACCATCCGAGCGAATTTAACCCCACATTTGTCCAGGTAGCTAGAAAAAAGTTACCCAACTACCAAAC
>JAOWBN010213999.1:0-13711 GCA_028565015.1 Pinguicula moranensis
TATAAAAGTCCGGCTTGTGGACTTAGTTTCATACCTTGAATTTGATATTGAATATTATTCAAAACCGTAGAGCATAGCCTCTGATTTTTCTTTGGGCGATTTCTTGTGTTCTTCCTTGCAATTCGCCTGATTTAGCAGCCTACAGAATAATCGTTATTCTGTCCGGCGTCACTATTGTGGCAGAATGCCATCTTGTGCATGATTATAGATACTCTCTGTTATAGGATAGGAGAACTTCGTATGTTGCATGCCCTCTTTCTTTAATTGAATTTGGCATGATCCAAGCTCTCTTTGATTATAGATATTAGCAGCCTTTTTAACCAATGAGGTTTATTATCATACTTGGGCTCCTTGTACTGATATATCTTTGTTTTCTAGAGAAGTAGTAAAACCATTGATTATATCCCAATTATATAACTCTGGTGATCGTGTCCATTGCAAATGGAGTTGAAAAAGTTATAATTGACAATTCTTTTAGCTTTGTGCTAATAATGGACTAGATCAAAATGACTCTATTAAATTCCACTGTTTTTATTAGAGAGGTTGCTGAAAATCAATACATCAAATGACGCAATGTATTTTGGGTCGCAACTGAAACAATCTCTTTGTATAATTATAAGAGTAAGGCTACGTACATCTGACCCCCTCAAACCCGAACTTGGTTGCAAATATTTTGATTATGTTGTTGTATATAACTCGTGATCGTATTGTAGATGTACCTCTGACCTCACGGTGTTCCCGTTTCATTGGGGATATATTTTAGCATATCATGAACTACTGTTGGCCTGACAACTTATTGTTATTCTCCAGGGTTTGAGAGAATTTGTGAATGATATTAGCACGCTTGCCTCTTTGCAACATCCATTTCTCTGCAAATTAATTGGTTTTCATGCGCAAGAAGGCTCAGATCATAGAATGTTGGTATATGAGAGGCTATTTCATGGGAGCCTAGGTAGGCTTCTATATGGAAGATCAGATGGTCGACCCGTTGATTGGATAGTAGAATGAAAGTTGCTCTTTGTGCTGCTCAAGGTCTAACCTTCCTGCATGAGGAAGGACCATTTCAGGTAATCAGCAATTTTTGGTAATAGAGAGAGCAACCGAAGGAACCAGATAATATTTCTTGATGCTATCATAAAGGTAGATTTTTTTTTGTGCTTCGACAGGCAATGTTCCATGACTTTTCAACTGCGAATATCCAAATTGACAAGGATTTCAGCGCAAAGCTCCCTGGATATGGTTGCATTATCTACATTCCAGAAGCAGACATCTCCACCAGCAGCTTAATTGTAAGTTTTATGAGTCTGTAGTTAGTGCCTGTATCTGGCCTCCTTTGAACTCTTCTTCTTCTCTCTGTCTCTCTCCTCATCACCATCTCTGTCACCAACCTGCTTTTTCGGTTGTGAACTAGTAGTGTTTTTGACATGTAACTGATCTGTTTAGGCCGTGACAAAATCTTTCCGTGGAGACACTGGAGAGGGGTTTGCTGACCCCACAAAAGCAATGTGTGGAGTTTTGGAATTGTGCTTCTTGAATTGTTGACTGGAAGGAAAAATCACGACAGTCAGCAGCTGAAGGAAGAGAAGAACTTGGTGAAGTGGAGTCGACCCTTCCTGTCTGACGACTGCTGGTTGTCCTTAATAATGGATCCTCAGCTCAAGGGTCGTTTTCCTGCCAAAGAAGCTAGAACAGTGGCTGATTTTGCCCAGCATTGTCTCCAAGTTGAGCCATCTGAAAGGCCAACGATGAGAACCATTGTGGACCGGCTCAGAAGCATACAAGACGTGAAATACACATCACGTTTTCCTCTCCAAGAACCGGGAGCATTTCAAGGAAAGCATATGTCAAGATCGCCCAGCCTCAATGGAATAATAACTCCAGTGCCAAGATCAGTTTTTTCACCTTCAACCTCACCCAGTGGACCATCTATATTGGCTCTGCCTCCAAGAACATGCTCATCTACACTCTATTTGGAGGAAATTGAACGCCAGGAAAGAGTGGAAAGGCGGAAATCATCATCAGTTTTAGTCGGCGGATACTGTCTGAAGGGTTATCGTTGTTAATACGGAGCATTTTTCGTTTTTCATTTTTTTTTCTTACTTCATGAAATAGTTTGTTCCATATTATAGAAGATGAAAATATTCTCAAGTATTGGTGGGTTGATATTCTATTTTACGTATGGCATTGTGTTTATATCAACAACAATGCTATCTCACTGCCATCAAAACTACCATGTATGGTTCTTGACCTTGTAGTTGTATCAAACCCTGATACTTGTTCTATAAAGAATCAACGATCGGAAGGTGAACTGTAAAACCTGCAATAGACACGCAAAACTCAATATTATGCCCCCTCACGAATGTACATATATGCAGTTGGGAAACGAGTTGGAGAGCAAGAGATTAGAACTGATCGCTTTCCCTTGGATCTTTTAAAAATACACCAGCGTCTCCCTCATCCTGTTCTTGAATTGCACCCGAAAATCCTTTGTCCTCGTGTGGTTGAGCCATAATCTCTTGAGGCAATTGTGGTAACACTAATACTGAAGCTGCAGTTCGATCAGAAACCAAGCTCTGAAGCCCATTCTGTCTTAGGTATGTGTCCAAAGGCAAACTAGCCTCTCGAAGAAGGGTCATCAGCTAACACCAGATGGTGATGTATGTTCTTGGTAGGGATGGCAATTTAAATCTAGTCCCTTCTTAATAACTTCAACATTTTCATCAGTGAAAATTGCAATGGCATCTGAACAGTATTTCATTTTCTACTCCTTTCTAATCGTCAGAATGAACAGCCTGGGCCGGAATGCTCTCAAACTCGGGTTCTTCCTTTAAAGCTGGTTTAGAGTGATTCTTTGGAGCAATTTCTTCCCCATGCTCTTATTGGCACTCGGGTGTTTGGTAGTTGTTGCAACAGACGAAACACCTGGCTCACTTATGTTGCTTCCTACAGCAGCAGCTTTTCTGGCACTTTCAAGTTCCTCCGGTTCAGTTTCATTGACTGCCGGGAAGCTGGTTGAAAATCTCATTTCATCAGGTGTTGAACATGAGCTTTACGAATATAACTTACTTCTGGCATGACGAGCTAAAATTTTCAAATGGAATAGTATAAGCAAACAAACCTTGTTCTGTCATTGGCATTGTCCTGACATGTCCATTATGGAGGGACAAGAACATCAATTGGCAACTTTTGCCATTTTAAGCAACAATCGCATTGAGACCATTGTCATACACCCTGGATAAGATTTGTCAGATAGATTCAACATTCTCCCTGATGCTATTATGGGATACTCTCCAGATATTTGTTCCAACTCCTGATCAGTTATTCGAGGCCAATAACGTGGCAGCAGTTGATTTTTTTACCCTTCCCTCCACTGGTGGACTTGCAATGCGTTGCTGTGAACCAGTTCCAGAGTTCTGTTCTAATCCTGCAATAAGAATAGAGTTTGGTAGACTCGGTAACAGATGGCAAGGCTCGCAGCCATGCTGAAAGGAAGATATCGTATTCATCAATTCCCTTTCTTCCGCATCACCCCAGATAAGTTCCACAAGTTGGATAGGTTAGGCAAGCTGATGCTCAAATTCTTCTGAACTAATAGCATGTCATCGCCGTCAGTCATTTTACCATTTGGTTTGATATAACTTCTTGATGGCCTAGCAGGTGACTCATTGTCCATTGAAACATAATAACTCTCGAGCCACTTCAACTTAACCAGCGATTTCCTTTTCAGCACATCACCATCTTGAACAGGTACCACGCCATTCACATTCTAATCCATGTGATGCAGTCTCAAAGATACCTATGAACTCGGATGCAATCGCGGACGACAAGACCGACATGTTGGCATGGCCATCCGGACCAATCACTAGTACACGGGCCAAGAGATTTAAAGAGCGATTTCTGGGCTTGATACAAAATCATTGGACGATGGCCTTTCAACCCAAGGGAGTCAAATCCAATCCATCAAAATGCTTGGCCCACGTAGCCATCATGCCACTCATGAAACCATGGAGTCAAACCCAATTCATCCGATATGATTGGCCCATGTAGCAACTCATGCACGTGAAGTAGAAGGACAAAGGCATCTCATGCAAATCATGCAAACCCAATCAGGTGTGATGTTAAGGATATTATTTGTACTATAGATTTATATTGTCGTAAAATAAATAAAAGATGTGTTGTAATAACTTAGATTTAATGGGTATATTTTGTAATATTGATCAAATTTGTTTATATATACCCATGCATACATGAAGAAATGGGTGGTAGTTTAATGCAAATAATCATTTTCTCCCCTCTTTCATCTTCTTCACACCGGATCTCTTCTCTCTTCTTCCTACTTCTTTATTCACGTAGATTTGAGATCTGAAAAATCTCAACAACATATAAATGTTGTCATGGTATCGGAGCCAATTATAGGGGTTCACATCCATTTGTTCGATCTTGCTTCTCTGTTTTTTGTTTTAATCCGTATCTTCATTATTTCTTTATGATCGATAGATTTGTTCTTATTTACCTCCCCTGTTCTCATGGTTACACCAACATGGAATACAGATCTAGTTTCTTCTTCACTCTATTAAATCTATAATTTTTCCTTCTTTTTTTTCCTCTATGTTTTTCTCTCATTTCTTGGATACTTCTCTGTTTTTCGTTTTTCTCCTTTTTATTCACCTATATTTTTTGTTTACCTCCAAATCTGAGATATGTACTTCTCTCATTTTTTTACAATCCATTCATCTATTTTTTGTCTTCTATTTTACCTACTTTTCTCTGTTCAGATTTAGCCCCCCTTCTTGTTCCTTTACAATTTCTCAGCATTTTTTTCCCTTCTATTTTTTTGTTTTTCTTTCTCTTCTAAAGAAAAAGGTGTAGAGAATGCCGCCCCTTCTGGCGTGCACCTCATCGCGAGCAGAGGAAGAAGAGGAATGTCGTCATTACTGCCATGCACTTGGGAGAGGAATTTTGAGGGTTTTTTTTATCTGTTGCCTTTTCTTGTACTGGGCACTGTTAAGCCCAAAGACAAAAAAAGAGGCCTATTTACTGTTGGGCGGTTTCATACTGGGCCCATTTCCTATTGGGCCCGTTGACTATTGGGCCTGTTCTTGTTGAGCTTTTTTAGTTTTGTCCAAGCTTTATGTGTGCTTCAACCCACGTTCAGCTTGCGGGGGGGTATTGGGCCTATTTAATATTTGTTTTATTGGGCCGCTGTTGGTCTTTCATTAAGTTAGTATCTTTAGGGTTCTATGTTTAGTATTTATATGTTGTAGCCGTGAGGCATTACTCATTCTGCTGCAATCTCTTTGAATGGAGAACTCATATTTCTTCACAAAATTACCCAAGCCTCCATGGATTCTTTGAATCCGTCATGGTATCAGAGCTTTACACGAAAGCTTAACCTCCATTTTCGATCTTGTATCTTTCATCTTCCTCTCTCTGTTTCCTGTAATTTTATCAGTAGTTTTCGAAAAAATTTAAGAGAATGTTACTTCAGTTTCCCTCCACTGGCTCTTCAGGAATACCGCCATGAAGGCGAAGTCGTGGTGGTGAGCATGAGGAATTTTCGGTTTTCTTCATCTCTTCTAAATTTTTGTTCTGTTTTGAACAGATTTGGCTATAGAAACTCGCAGATCTGCATTTTTTTCCCTCTCCGTTGGCCTCACCGACCGACTAACTGCGGCAGTGCTGTTGGCGGCGTGGGCCGGATCTCCAAGTTGCTCTTCTTATTTCATTTCTCTCTGTCCTAATTTTTATATTTTTTCCAACCGGGAGCTTATCTTTCTCTCTTTTATCCTTTTCCGGCTGCCGCCGGCCAAATTCTCAAACCCAAGAATTTCTTATCTGTTTTTTTTTCAATCCCTATCTTCTATTCTCATTTTTTTTTTCTTCTATTAATTTTATTTATATTATTTAATCTAAGCCTCGATTTCTTACTTCCCACGTGAATCTCGATTTCCGTGACCCATCTATCAGTAGTTATTGCAAATATAAAATGGGTCATCATCCTTCACTTGTCTCTCTCCTCTCTCTACTTGTTTCCCCTCAATTTTTCTTGTCCTTACTTTTCTTTCTCTCCACATTTCCCGATTTCTTCCTATGTCTTTTCACATCTCCAAATCCTTTTCCCATCTTGATTTCCTCACCTCTTCATCATTACTTTTCCCAAGACTTATGCCACTTTTCCTTTCCAGTCCCTCCTTCGTTCAGGGTAGTCTACCTTTTGACTTTTCCTTCCCTCTTCAATCGCTTAACCACCACCCTGCAGTATCAAGTGTGTCCCTTCCTATTCTTTTGTCTTCACTTTGTCATCTCTATTTCCCTATTGTTTTCTTTTTACATCCTTTCTTCCGCTGCTTCTTCAAATTCCTTCAAAGGCTAAACCACCACCCTGAAGTATCTTTGCTGCAGTTTCTTCAAAAAAAAAGGGAAAAAAAGTGTTCATCAGTTCCATTTTTTTTGTTCCTTATTTACAGGATTATTTTCAAGCTTCACATCGGTTTCACCGGACATTCGCTTGCGGGGGAGTGTTAAGGATACTATTCGTATTATTATTTGTAATATAGATTTATATTGTTGTAAAATAGATAAAAGATGTATTTTAATTACTTAGATTTAATGGGTATATTTTGTAATATTGATAAAATTTGTTTATATATACCCACACACACATTAAGAAATGGGTGGTGGTTTAATGCAAATAATCATTTTCTCTCCTTTTTCATCTTCTTCACACTGGATCTCTTCTCTCTTCTTCCTACTTCTTTATTAACGTAGATCTGAGATCTAAAAAATCTCAACAGCATATAAATGTTGTGATGTGAGATAATGAAGAGACAAAGACATCTCATGCAACCCATGCAATGAGAAATTAGAAACATTCGTACGCTATGTAGAAGGTCAAGTGAGAAGCTAATGAGAAGTTAATGAAGGAACAAAGCAAGGGGACAAAATGCAAAAGGTCTCGACCAAAAAAGCAAGGGTCCAAATGTGCCATCTAAAGGCCACTAGTCCAACTTTTCATTAAATTATAATTATTATAATTTTAATTTATAGTTTATGTATTAGGGGGAGAAATAGCCGAACATCTAACCCTATAAATAGGGGTATTGGCTAAATGTTTGAAATAGTTTTTTTATAGATTCAAAGTATTTTAGTGAAGTGTGCCTCCTAGCTTTTTACGAAAACGTTTATGACTTATCTAGTTTTTCTTTTGAATTCTAGTGGCATCATTCATACGGCCTTATCCTTGGTTCTTGGTTGAGACAAGTTCTCTTCAGGGTTCTATTTGGTGGCGGCTATATTTTTCAAAACCGTAGCTTTGGTTTCCAACTCCTTATAGTTGCGGGGTTAATTGCTCAAACAAATTTTCGTTTTTTCGATCTTAGATTTGAAACACCAATAATTGATATTGGGTTTAGTCACATTGTTGGCTAGGTTTGTATCATTTGGTATCAGAACCTTTGGTTGGACGAGTTTGCGTTTTTCTTGATGATCTTTGGTTTCTGGCTCATTATAGTCACGGGGTCGAAATCTCTAAAAAATTTGTCTTCAAATTTTCTTGTATTTCTCTTCCTTGCTGATTTAAAAAAAAATTCAAGTGGACAACCAAGAGCTTGGTCGATCTACATAAACCGAAAAGAAGAAAAAGCTATTTTTGTCCCAAAAAAAAATTCAGAAAAAAGAGAGGAAGGAAGCCACAAACCGCAAGAGATCTACATAGGAAAAGTTCTTCAATTCCTTTCTACCTTCATCTTTCTTTTCTTTTGGTGTTTGAGAAAAAAAAATTGGACCGATTTACAAACTCAAAGGACACTCACCTTGATCAAGTTCCGAGTCCATAAGGATTTCGACGCTAGACTTGGCTAGTTGAGTCACTAAGAGTTAAGTAAAAGGCCAAGGGGACACTTGAGCGGAAAAGGCACAAGAGGTGAGATTATTCGATGGTAAAAGCCAAAAGTTGAGAGAAACACGAGCGTGAGACCCTTGTGAGCGAAACACATGAGCGAGCAGTGAGGAAATTTGTTTTATAACCTTGTTTTCTTGCAGGAACAATCATGGCAACACATAATACAGCTGTGGGATCAGAAGAAGATGAAACAAATGAAGTGAACGAGGAGTTCACCATGGCGGCTCTTAGGGAACAAATGGCACGCCTTATGGAGGAGGTTCGGACCACTCAAGATTAAGTTAGGGAGACATTGGATCCTTTTCCGCGCTCGAGAATACCCCCTCCTTCCACTCTATCCCGAAGAGTAACTAGGACCAATTTAGTCACGTTTTCATGTTCCAATTGAACACTTTCCATTTTTTATTATTCTCAAAGTAGAAGATTATTCTGATATCAATAACTAGAATGAAAAAAAGGAAAATACCGATGCATCCAGGAAAAAATGATTAATCTCTATCAATAGACTGGCTAAAGACCCGAACCATAGCGTACTTAGTACCGGGGCCACGGAGAGATATGTTTTTAGGTCTCGCATTGAAAAACCTCCCCGGTTGCCACCCGTACAACCCCACGCAAAACAACAAACTGCCCCCATGTGCGATAACCAAGCTGCCCCCGTGTGCGATAACCAAGCTAAAGACATTCATGCCCATCATGATCGAGAGCCTATTTTTTTGGATAGTGAAGATGATGGATGGTCCGAGGGTTCAAGGGAGGATTTGAGACGCGAGCCTGAAGGCTCTTGGTTTCCCACCTAGGGTACCAAGGCAAGTACCACCACAAAGAGAGTGCAATAACGGCCTTGGCAATGTCAAGGTAAAGATGTTTGCTTTTCACGAAAAAACTAATATGGAGCTCTACTTAGAATGGGACACCAAGGTGGAGATGGTGTTCGGATGCTATACATACACTGAACGACAGAAAGTCAAACTGGCGACCATCAAGTTCACAGATTATGCCATCATCTGGTGGGATCTGGAGATGAACAACCGGATGCGATATCATGAACCTGCAGTGGAGACTTGGACCAAAATGAAGGCCCTGATGCAAAGACTATTTGTACCGAGCCACTACTTTCGGAGTTTGTATAAAACATTGCAGGGACTAAGGCAAGGAGCGAGGAGTGTCGAGGAGTATGACAAGGAAATGGAGGTGGCCATGATACGAGCCAACATCGAAGAAGACTGCGAGGCTACCATGGCTCGCTTTCTACACGGCCTTAATCGCGAAATTGATGATGTAATTGGGCTACAACATTATGTAGAGGTCACCGACATGCTCTACAAAGCAATAAAGGTAGAGGAGCAACTGAAAAGAAAGGGATCTAGGCGCACCATGATGCCATACACTCCATGGAAGCCGAGTTCCTCCAAATTGGATGTGAAGTCCAAACCCAAGCCACCAAAGGAAGTGAAGCCCAAGGTTGCCACACCCATAGGTAACACTACACCCTATACTTCCCGATCTCGGGATATCAAGTGTTTTAGGTCCTATGGCTTGGGGCACATCGCCAGCCAATGACCTAACAAATGGGCAATGGTGCTCAACAGCCGAGGAGAGTACGAATCTGAAGATGAACAAGAGGAGCCTGCTAATGAGGCAACAAAGGAGCAGGTTGAGAAAGATGCTGCGGTGGGTGAGCTACTGGTGACCAGGCGAGTACTTAGTGTGCAAGCCAAGGCGGAGGAGCAGAATCAACGAGAAAATCTCTCCCATACCCGATGCCTCATTCAAAACAAGGTGTGTAGCGTCATCATCGACGGAAGTAGCTGTACTAATGTCGCTAGCACTTATATGGTGGAGAAGTTGGCCATAACAACTTCCAAGCATTCACGACTATATCGACTCAATGGCTCAATGAATGCGGAGAGGTAAAGGTAACCAAGAAAGTCGAGGTGAACCTTGTTATTGATAAGTATGAGGATCGAGTTATTTGTGATGTCGTATCTACCGTGCCACCTCTTGCTAGGGCGACCATGGCAGTATGATGTTCGAGACACCCACGACGGATTCACCAATAGGTACACTTTTTGAATCAATGAAAGACCTATGACCCTTGTACCTTTGACTCCAAAGCAAGTTTTGGAAGATCATGTGAAGTTATAAAAAAAAGAGAAAAAGAGGCCGAGATTGAGAGAGAAGAAAAGGAAAAAGCCGAGAAAAAAAAAGAGTGAATGAAAAAGAAAGGAGAGAAAAAAAAAAGAGTTTAATGGCCTAAAAGAGTGAGTTGAAGAGGGCCATGGTTACTCATCAACCTCTTGTTGTACTCTTGTACAAAGAGGTACTTCTTACTAACGATCTTGTTGGTTCCTTGCCGAGCAAAATTTCTTCTCTTTTGCATGATTATGAAGATGTGATGCCCGAAGAAGGATAGCAAGGATTACCTCCAGTCCAAGGCATAGAGCATCAGATCGACTTCATCGTAGGGGCTGCTCTTACCAACTGCCCTGCCTATAGGAGCAACTCGAAGGAGACAAATGAGATGCAGCACCAGGTAGAGGAGTTGTTGTCCAAGGGCATGTGCGAGAGAGCTTGAGCATGTGTACCACACCCACATTCTTGGTACCAAAGAAGGACGGGACTTGGAGGATGTGCACAAACTGCTGAGCCATCAACAACATAACGGTAAAATACCGTCATCCCATTTCTAGACTCAATGATTTGTTAGATGAACTACATGGCTCATGTAGTTTCACGAAAATTGATTTAAAAAGTGGTTATCATCAAATTCGCCTGAAGGAGGGTGACGAGTGGAAAGCCGCTTTTAAAACTATGTATGGGTTTTATGAGTGGTTAGTGATGCCATTTGGATTGACTAATGTACCTAACACGTTTATGCGATTGATGAACCATGTTTTGCATGCTTTCTTAGGTAAATTTGTAGTTGTATATTTTGATTACATCTTAATATATAGTACGAATTTGCAAGAGTATGTGGAACATCTTAGGGTTGTGCTAGATGTGTTGAGACAAGAAAAACTATAACCTGAATAAGGCATCTTTTGCACGGACAAGTTGGTTTTCTTGGTGTCAGTAGGAACGGGATCGAGGTTAATGAAGACAATGTGAAGGCGATTCGAGAATGGACAACACCTACCTCCATTAGCCAAGTCAGGAGCTTTTATGGTTTGGCTAGTTTCTATCAGAGGTTCGTAAAGGATTTTAGTACACTTTTTGCTCCCTTTACCGACACGATCAAAACAAACGTGGCATTCCATTGGGAAGAAGACCAAGACAAGGCTTTTGAAATTCTCAAGAAAAGGTTAAGTGAAGCCCCCTTGCTTTCTTTACCTACTTTTGCAAAAACTTTCAAAATTGAATGTGATGCGTAAGGAGTGGGTATAGGTACTATTCTTGTGCAGGATGGGAAGCCCATAACCTATTTCAGCGAAAAACTCAATGGCGCAATACTCAATTACCCAACCTACGACAAGGACCTGTACTTCCTTGTGAGAGCTCTAGGGACGCGGCAATACTACCTATGGCCCAAGGAGTTCGTGATTCATACGGATCATGAGTCCCTCAAGCACTTGAAGGGTCAACAAAAGCTGAACAAGCGGCATGCACCATGGGTCGAATTCATCGAGACATTTCCCTATGTGATTAGGTATAAGAAAGGTAAAGGAAATGTAGTGGCAGATGCCATATCCCGAAGGTACCTTTTGATTTCTATACTTGGTGCACAACTACTAGGCTTTGAACGCATTAAAGATTTTTATGAATAAGATTCTAATTTTTCTAATATGTTTCTTGCATGTGAACAATTTGCCTTTAATAAATTTTATAGGCATTATGGTTTTCTCTTCTAAGAAAATAAGTTGTGTGTTACTTGTTGTTCTTTGCGCGAACTACTCATCTATGAGGCACATGGGGTGGGTTGATGGGGCATTTTGGGGTAGACAAAATCCTAGGGATTTTAAAGGAGCATTTCTTTTGGCCAAACATGAAAAAAGATCTGGAAAATATTTGTGATAGATGTATAACGTACAGGCAGGCCAAATCCAAATTAAAACCACACGGGTTATACACGTCTTTACCAATTCCCAACACACCATGGACAGACATTTCCATGGACTTTGTGCTAGTAAATTTCCAAGATGGCACATTTTATTCCTTGTCATAAAACTAATGATGCATCACTTGTGGCTAACCTCTTCATTAAGGACATTGTCAGATTGCACGGCATGCCAAGGACTATTGTGTCAGACAGAGATGCTAAGTTCCTTAGCTATTTTTGGAAGACGTTATGGGATAAGTTGGGAACTAAACTCTTATTCTCCATCACTTGTCATCCGCATACTAATGACCAAACGGAGGTGGTTAATAGGATTTTGTCTTCTCTTTTACGTGCTATAATAGGCAAGAATTGAAATCTTGGAAGAATTGTTTACCGCATGTTGAATTTTCCTACAATAGGTGTATACATTCGGCTACTCAATTTTCTTCATTTGAAATTGTCTATGGATTTAACCATCTTTCTCCACTTGATTTAAGTGTGTTGCCTGAGAAAGAAAGAATCGGCCTTGATGGAAAAAGAAGGACCAACATGGTAAAGGCAATTCATGAGAAAGCACGAGCAAATATTGAGAAACGAACTGCTCAATACATCAGGCAAGCCAACAAGGACAAGCGAGAAATTGTGTTCGAATCGGGAGATTGGCTGTGAGTTCATCTAAGAAAAGAAAATTTTCCCGAGAAGTGAAGGTCTAAATTACTGCCAAAGGAGATGGGGAGTTCCAAATCCTAGAACGAATAAATAATAAAGCCTATAAGTTAGACTTCCCAGCTAAGTACAATGTAAGTGCAAGCTTTAATGTCACTGACCTATCTCCGTTTGATGTACGGTCCGATTTGAGGACTAATCATCTTCAAGAAGGGGAGAATGATGCGGTCTCAAAGATACCTACAGACTCGGATGCAATCGCGGATGACAAGACTGACATGTTGGCATGGCCATCCATACCAATCGTAGTACATGGGCAAAAGAATTAAAGAGCAACTTCTGGGCTTGATACAAAATAAGTGGACGATGGCATCTCATCCCACGGTTGGCCCATCAGCCCAAGGGAGACAAACCCAATTCATCCATATGGTTGGCCCATGTAGCAAATCATGCAACTCATGCACGTGAAGTTGAAACTTCCATATCTCACATGTGAGATAATGAAGAAACAAAGGCATCTCATGCAACCCATGCAAAGATAGAAACATCCGTATCTGACAATCGGTCAAGTGTAAAGTTAATGAAGGAACAAATAACAAGGAGACAAAATGTTGAAGGTCTTGACCAAATAAGGAAGGGGGCCGAATGTGCAATCTAAAGAGCACTAGTCAAACTTTTCATTAAATTATAATTATTGTAATTTTAATTTCTAGTTCATGTATCAGGTGGAGAAATAGTTTAACCTCTAACCCTATAAATAGGAGTATTGGCCAAATGTTTGAAACAGTTTGGTTAGATTAATCAAAGTACTTGTGAGGTTGTGCCTCCTAGATTTTTACGAAAATTCTTTGACTTATCTAGTTTTCATTTGATTTCTAGTGGCGTCTTTCTTACGACCTTATCTTTGGTTCTTGGTTGAGA
Organism: Pinguicula moranensis; assembly: GCA_028565015.1. Taxonomy (NCBI): domain Eukaryota; kingdom Viridiplantae; phylum Streptophyta; class Magnoliopsida; order Lamiales; family Lentibulariaceae; genus Pinguicula; species Pinguicula moranensis. The sequence goes on from JAOWBN010213999.1 coordinate 13,527, forward strand.
CAAGTTTTCTTCAGGATTCCAATTGGTGGCGGCTATATTTTATAAAACCGTAGCTTTGGTTTCCAACTCTTAATAGTTGTGGGGTCAATTATTGTCGTGTCGTTGTCTGATGCGATGCATGAGGCACGTATAGGTGAGGGAGCGCGTGGTACTGGGTAAGCAGAGAAGCGGCCATGGTGTGTGGC
>JAOWBN010214010.1:0-13709 GCA_028565015.1 Pinguicula moranensis
AAACCGAGAGCAACGTTTGATCTGTTCGAAACAATCACAGGTAGTATCGAGGAGTCACGCGATTAGGGCTTTTAGGTAGTCCGTTCGATCTTGACAAACGAGCGGTGGAGATTAAGCCATAATCAATGATATCTCGAATTCTAATGAGAGAAGATGGCTGTTGGATCTGCTTGATCCAACGGTCGAGATGTACACGTCTCAAGATAGCTTTCAGGGGCAAGTCTGGCTTTTCACAAGTCTCAGTAAGGGCAGATGAGGCTTTTCACAAGTTTACAGTTAGCTTTGATAGTGAGATCATATGTTTGTAAAGCATCACCACCACTGTTGAATACAGTAGCTAGACCCTCCCAGAGTTTTTTGGCATTTGGATATTTGACATACTCATTTACAAGATCGGATTCAATGTTATGCAGTATCCAGGTACATACTGCAAGATCATTTTGATGCCACTTGGAGTAGTCGGGATGATCTTCTGCAGGGGGAGAGGGTTTCCCAGTGATATGGTTGAGTCGCCCCCTTCCACATATTGCCATTGCATCAATCTTGACCATAGTGAATAGTTGGAATTGTTCAACTTGAGATTCATTGTCATTGTTTGGTTGGGTTCGGGTATGGTGAGGTTTTTTAGGATGGTGGCTAGCTGGGAAGAAAGGTCCACCGTGGCTTGTCTTTGATCAGAAGCAGCCATGGTGATATCAGTCTTCTCGGCCATTTGTTGCCTTCGTTAGATGATGATTCAGCGTTTATTTCCAAGGAGCAAACGCTGCTCTGATACCATGTCAAACAAATAGAGGATATAATGGTTTTTCTCATTATTTCTCGGTTATGTGTGTTACATGTTTATAGGAGAACATTGGAGGATGTTAAGGAAGAGTTTAGCTCATAAGGAAAAGGATCAATCTAAGGGATCCTTTCCTTTTACATGTGGAGTCAAATTTTCCTTATTCATCATTCATTATAACAATTACCGCATGTCGTTAAAAAATAGGGACACTACCCTCTTATGATATCAAAAGTAGCACTCTTGCCCCTACATCAATTTTATAAATCTTAAATATTTTTGACCAAAATACCTCCAATAGAGAATTGGCCGATTTTCATCTAATCTAATGGTTTAGATTATCACATGAAACTATACCTCTTCCACCCTGACCATTCTATCCAATAGGCTTCTTTTTGGATAAGTGCGTATCTAATAAGATTTATTAACTTAAGTTGGAGCTTTTATTTTGATGCGACACAGAGGAAGTAACACATTTGTTGCTCATGTTGTGATATTTTGGGCCTATTTTGTACTATAGTGATTTTATCCTTTTACTTCTCCTTTTGATTCTCCTTTTAGTTTTATATTTTTTGAGTGTTTGATAAAATTATGAAAATTGAAAACGTTATTGAAAAAGTGTTTGCAATCAAATTTTGTAGGTTGATTAAATAGTGTTTGTAGTTAAATTTGGTAAGATAACTTTAATATATTTACAAAATTGCCATTAAAAGTAGAAGTAGAAAAAACGTACCCCTACCTACTTCTGAAAAAATGAGTTTTGGTTGGAAAAAAAAAAGGAGAAGAAGAAGAAGTGGAGTTTTAAAAAACTGTTTTTGAAATAATCTGAAAAAAATGAGAATGAGAAAAATAATCTGAAAAATAAATGGTACAAAATAGGCCATATATCGTGAATTATTTTAGCCGAGTTTATTGCTCAATTTGTGATGATTATTTATCCTAAAGCTAACCCTAACTTTAAAATTTGCTTGCATAATCTGACATTCATCAATGTCCCCCTCAATAATAAGCAAGTCACCTATAAACTACAGATTTGAGTTTTGACACTTAAAAAATTTCCACAATCTATGGCTTATACAAGTCCAAATGCTGTATTCTTTAGTATTTGTTAGTTATAATATAAGTCAGAAGCACTTCCTAGTTTCCCAAACACTATCTCCTGACTACTGCAATACAAAAAATCACTCAGCTACACACTGTTATAGAATTTGTATTCATACTTTTGCATCCATAATTCTGCATCCAAATTTTGCATCCATACTTCCGCATCCATGTCTCATCAGCAAGAATGATTGTCGATCCATAGTGCTTCTTTAGTACCCGGTGAAGCCAATGACAAGCAAAAGGCAACCTTAGTCGCGGAGGGGGAGTGGATAACTGTGACACGTAGCAAGAAAAAGAACAACATAACAATCACTCAGCCTTCAAAAGGTAAGAAAGAAGTATCAAACTATATCAAAGGCTTCGAAAAGAGACAATCTCATACCATATTGCCAATCTACTGGAGGTATGGACAAGGCCAGACATGGAGAAATATTTCTCATGATTCGGCTGTGTGAGAGATGTTTATTCACCATTGACCCCAGATCGACATGGTAGGCATTATGGCTTTGAGAGCATACTAAATGGCAGAATTGTGGGAACTTATAAACTGGTGGTGAGTCTGATAAGGGAAAGACTGCCACCTGAAAACCACTACTAGGGCAGCCAAATCAAACGGAAGGGGTTACAGGTGTACAATCAGTAGATATTGAAGAAGCAAAAAAATTAATCAAGATGAAGTTTATACCTAGGCCGGAGGAGACGGCTTGGCTTAGGAAGTGCTTGGTGGCTGAGTTGTGGACACCAACAAGCACTGAGGCAATGAAACCGATAATGAAGGAGGCCATATATGGCAATGTGCTGATATCAACCATGGAACGGGTTGGGATTTTGATTGGCCTACAAACAGAAGAGGACAAAACGCGATTATTCAATGATGAAGCTAAATGAATTCAACTCAAGCTGACAAAAGTTAGGGACAGTCTTACAAAAAGGGGGGCAGAGCGTGTGTTTTGGGTATGCATCCAAGGTATTCCCCTCTCCTGCTGGAATGGCCGATTTTTTTATGAAGTCGCCAACCAAGTGGGACATAGTATTAAGGTTGCGGCGTGCACAATGGACAAAAACAACCTGTAGGAAGTCAAGGTTCTAATAGTGATTGACTCACCGGATAGGATATTGACCACCGTGGAGGTGGGGGTAGGTGAGACAAATGTTCGACTATTAATCCAAGAAGAAGCGCTGCAACTACTCCCCAAAAAATGGAAGGTGAAATCGACAATAATTCAAGGGGCTATTACTCAGGTACCTATACTGGATGTCGATTTCCCGTTGTTGGCGTCGAAAAACCAAGATCGAAGGGAGCAAAAGGAAACCCTAGACCAGCGAAGTAGGAGCCCGAATTAGAGGCCAACAACTATAATTAATCGACCATTGGGGAGGGGACAAGAATCGCGACAAGAGCAGGCCTCGAGGTACAATAGGTGGTCAACTGGTTTTCCGACGTGCCAGTTATTGAGGATGATGCTGCAACCAACGAGAAAGTCATGAACGAGAAGAGGGTGAGGAGTTTGTCCTTGGATTCTGGCTGTAAGCGGAAAATATTCCATGTGGACCACCATTACTGCATATCGGGAATCTTGTTTTGTCATATGGGACGACAGCCATCCAAAGAGAAAACTGAACCTACACTAGTTGAGTGGTTGCAGAAGTCTGGGCTCTTGAAGCCTAATGGGCCAGCGAAAAATACCACCAAGGAGCAGATTGTGGGCAACCAAGAATGAGCCAGTGACAGATGAAATGCAACAATTGGAGCCCGAGCAGGTAAAAATTCAAAATATTGTTAATTCTAACAACATTATTCTGCCACTCAAAAATAGAATTCCAAAAAAAGGAAAAAGGAAAATGATGGTAGAAGAAAATGTTGAGCTTCAACGGATGCAATTAAAGAAGACGGTCGACTATTACTGAGATATGGCAAGCACTCTGGAGAAAGAGAAGATGACACAGCGTGAGCAAAAGCGAGTTGCTAAATCAGCAAGCAATTTTTAAATTCGAATTTATTAAAAGAAATTGCATGTCTAAATTTAAAGTATGATGCATGGTTAAAATTGCAAAGGGCGGCAAAAAAATTAGTAGAATTAGGACATGATATAGACATGCAATTTAATTCCCCACAAGAGGAACTCACAACCATAGTTGGCCAACTAGAAACCCGAGATCCGAAGAACATTATGGCAATAAGACAACAAGCCCAAGATGAGGCTGACAATGAACAAAAGAAATGCACATGATCATTACAGTCTAGGATGCAAGAGGATTGAGAGACCGAAGGAAGAGAAGGGATATAAAGAAGATGATCTGGAAAGAAAAAAATCTAAATGATATGTATTCAAGAGACAAAACCGGACACACTCTCCTCTTATGACTAGTGAAATTTAACCAGCAAATAGGTTTGATTGGCAAGTCAAGCATGCAGTTGGAAACTTGGGAGGATTACTTTGTATATGGGACCCGAGAACCTTTGAAATTGAAAATAGTTGGGAGGCCCCTGACATGTTGGAACAGGTGATTTGGGAATAAAGCTGGGCATTCGGAATTCCGAATTCAAAAATTTGAATTTTTGAAATTTTCCGAATTCGAATCCGAAATTCCGAATTTTGATTTTGGATCGGATTGGAATCTGATTTTGGATTGGATCGCAACTGTAGGGTGGATTTTCCAAATTTCTGAATTTTTTGTAGAAAAATCCAAATTTCTGAAATATTTCCGAATTTCTAAAATATTTTTTCTAGTTCTCTGAAATATTTTTGAATTCAAAAATATTTTTTTTTAATTTTTATTATTGTTTGGAAATTCCAAATTTCCGAATTTCAAACCGATTTTCGAATTTTGAGTTTCGAACAATTATACGAAATGGATCGGATTGGAATTCAAACTTCGCTTCCGAAATTAATTCGGTTTGGATCAAAAATGGACATTTTCGAATTCTGAATTCCAAATGCCCAGCCCAAATGTGGAATAGAGAAAAAGAAAGTTATGATAATCAACATTATTCTCCATGTGAAATACAAGCAACGAAACAATTATGGTCAGAAATCCTTGTAAAGTTACAGCAAGATCAAGAAGGATTATGGTGTTTGTGTGGGGACTTCAATGCAGTCCGGAATGTGGATAAGAAAAAACCTCTACTTAATAGTCCTACAAGTGAAATGACAAAATTTGATCTCTTCGTAAGGCATACAGAACTCGTTGATATACCACTACAAAGAAGGCGTTTCACAAGGATAATTGAAAAATATATTTTGGCTAGTCGACTAGATCAATTTCTTCTCTCCCTAGAGTGGATACTTGAGTGGCCAAACTTGCATCAATTGCGCTGCAAAAACAAACATCAGATCATAGGCTAGTAATGCTTAAGCAAGTGGCAAAAGATTGGGGATTCACTCCATTTCGAACTCTGAACCGTTGGAACAAACATAAAGAGTTTAAACACATTGTTGAAGCAACTTGGGACAATGAGTTTGATCAAGGGAGAAGCGGACACAAACTGAATGTAAAGCTCGGGAATCTAATAAAGGCATTGAGGGGGTGGAGTAGAAAGGTCTTTGGCCATGTGGGGCAATGTATAAAAGCAAAACAACAAGCAATTGCCGACTAGGAAGAAAAGGCAGAAAGGCAAAATTTAATAGATATGAAGTTAGAGCAAAATAAGGAGGACAAAATGGAACGACAAATACTACTCCAGAGACAGGATAGAATTTTATACCAGAAATCTAGAGCAACATAGGTTAAAGAAGGAGAAGGAAACACCAAATTCTATCATGCTCGGATTAAAAGAAATAGGCAAAGAAATGAATTAAGTGGTTTGAACTTAAATGGCCAATGAAGTTAGTGAAGTAAAGGCAGGAATCCGAGAGCATTTTAAAAAACATTACTCTACAGACTACATGGAATGGATTTACTTAGCTACTATGATCCCAAATAGGCTAAATGCAGAGGATAATGAAAACATGGTAAAATCCATCACAAAGGAAGAGATTCACAAAACCGTATGGTCATGTGCATCAAATAAGACCCCGGACTCTTATGGGATAAATTTTTATTTCATAAAGTGTCACTGGGAAAAAATGAAAAAAGATTTTACAGCCTTTATACAACAATTTTTATTTCATAAACTGTAAATGAATTAAAGGAATCAACTTGATGCATATGGTGCTAACACCGAAAATAGGTAGCACGGAGAGAATAGAGCATTTTGACCCATATTACAAGTTGGATGTGCATATAAAATACTTGCGATGCTCCTAGCAAATCACATAAGTAAAGTAATGCATAAAATAATATCTTCATACCAGATGGCTTTCATTAAAGGACGACAGATCATGGATGGGGTAACCATCGCAAATGAAGTGATTGAGGAGGCAAAAAGGAGCAAACGAAGAGTGATTCTCCTCAAAGTGGATTTTGAAAAGGTATTTGACTCGGTTGACTGTGGCTATATATTGAGAATGCTGAAAAAATTCAAATTCTGTGAAAAATAGCGAAACTGGATTTAAGAGTTCATTACTTCAGTCACAACTATAGTTCGGTCAATGGTAGCCCTCCTAGGGAATTTCCTATGCAACTCTTTATCCCCCTTTTTCTTCCTTATTGCATCTGATGAACGAGCAATCAATGCAAGTATATGGAGACCATTAAACCTTGGAAAAAAGAAAATACCATTATCCCATTTATAGTATGCAAATAAGACACTGCTTTAAGGAAATTTACAAATCATGAAAGGGGTTCTAAGATTTTTTAAATGACTTGAGGGGTAAAGGGGCTTTTTTTTCAAAAGCTACATAATGGGATAAATATTCCAAACCTAGAGCTTCAAGAATATGCGGATAGCCTAAACTGTCTGACAGCTAAGCTTCCCCAGGTATATCTCGGTATCTTGCTTTTGGTGGGAGGATATCCCTCATTAAGCCGATACTCACAGGATTAGTGACCTATTTTCTCTTAACCTATAAGGCACCAAGAGAAGTATTAGCCACCATCAGAAGAACACAATCCAAATTTCTACGGGGAGGAACATCCACGGTAAAAAAACACTATACATTGGGTAAAGTGGGAGCTCATTTGTCAAGAACCTGATAGAGGTGGCCTTGTGATAAAGAATCTAGAACTATTCAACTTAGTTCTGCTAGGTAAATGGCTATGGAAGATTATAGTAGAACCAGAAAGCTTATTTAGCAAGATCATTCAAGCCCTCTACTTACAGCCAGAGGAACTACACAGTGATTGGACATCGACCTCAACTCCAATCCGTTCATCCAGATGGTGGAAGGACCTTAACAAACATGTATGGTCCACATATTGGTTCCAGTTCAATATAAGGAGGTAGATTGGGAATGGAGTAGACATTAAATACTGGCATTCTATATGGACCTTCCTAGGATGTCCAGCAGATGTCTCTGACAGGATGTACTCGATCGACTCGGATAAAATTTTTATAGTGGCAGAGAAAGCGATGTGGAGAGTAAGCACCTCCAGTGGTTATGGAACTGGAGGCGACCATTATTTACATATGACTTATTGCTGATTCCAATTTTAGAACTTATTGCATGTGTCGAGATCAAACAGAACAAAAGAAATAGATGGAGATGACAACCAAACAGAGACAATCAGGTATACACTGTAAAGTTAGCATATGAGATATTTACACACTTTATGGGTTTTTCTTTGCAGGAACAAGAAGAGCTAGCGACGAGCTGGTGCAGATGATCGCCGAGACGCATACAAACATTTATATGGGGGCTAAGACAAGACAGCATTACTACTTTTGGCAAGCTAAAAAATAGAGGAATACTCTTGACATAATTACCAGCACCGGGATGTGCATTTTGTCAACAACATGAAGAATCCTTGAAACACATATTCTTCGAGTGCAACAACATATATATAAATTGTGGCAAATTTTATACAACTGGTTAGGCTATGAAACATGTGGGAAGCAACGGAACACTACAGCATTACAGACTTCATTTAGGAGTGATCCAACGAAAAAAGTGGGGCGAGGTGTGAAAATCTATTCGGCACAGCCTAGTTTGGGCATCTGGAAAGTAAGGAATAATTATGTATTTAAAGGTAAAACACCGTGTATGGTCTCAATTCTGGAACACACAAAAATTTGCACCTGAATATGAGCTACTGTACATAATAAAGTAGAAACTGGGTTGGGGCTGATAGATTGGCTTCAAAACTCGCAATTGTGTATTCAGTTCACATAAACGCTTGAACACTGGATGTATTCATTTTTCAGGCCTCGGCCTTTGAGTTAATAAAAATTATTTTTTTGGATAAAGAAAACTAAAAAGTGACCCATCCATGCCCCTCGCCGCAGAACTCCCGTCCCTCACCTAAAACTTTGTCCGTTTGGTCAAAAAAGGCCAGAAGTTGACCTTTGTATCAGAATCTAGCCATCCCATGCCTAACAATCTTCGTCTGTGTTCGAAGAAGGCTAGATCCGGCCAATCACGATCGTTCATGCACCGACCCGCCAGATTTGCCACTGGGAATCATGTTACTCACAAAAATCCAGCGACCCTTCACTGGTTTTCCGGCGATTCAGACTATATACACCAAGATCTGCCAGATCCTGGCGCCTCTGCACCTGCGCCTCTCCATGTTCCCCACCAGGACGACTCCTTGCATCATGTATCTCCGCCACCGAGCCTTCTAGTGAGCCTTCCAGAGAGAGAGGCCATGTTTTCCTAAATTCCAGCAAATGGTTGGAGAGAAGCATCCACGCCTCTCCTCCGTCCTCCACCGTGACGTTGCCCTACACCGTGACTTTTCACTTCCCTGTTCTGTGGCTCTAGACAAAGGCTCATGATTGCGTCTGATGCGTCCAGATCAATGCATGGGATCCCGCTGTCTGAGAAGTTTAGCTTCTTGAGGCATTCTCAAACCTCGAGAAGTTTGTTTGAGGTACAGACATGGTCTTTTCCCTGTGATTACACTGCTCGAGAAATTGAGCTCTTCACTTCAAAGGCCATTTACGGGCTTGGATTAATTTTTATTATCTCAATTTTGGTCCTTTATGGGCCAATTTCAAAAAAACTTGTATTCATACTTGGGCCACTTGTGGGCCTCAAATCTGTAATCTATAAATTACAGCATGTGATCCACGGGCGGACTTATGTATGGGCCAACCCGTGATTCAGCCCGGGGTTATTTTTGGACTGACCCATACATAGGTAAGATTTTAATATTAAAAAATAAAAAATTTTATGGTCAGCCCACTCTTAATATTTATACTAGTTCTACCATTGATGTGATCCCCTCTATATCTGGATAAACTTTAATTACAAAAAATAAAAAAAAATTAAAACTCAAAAGCGGGCCAGCTAGGAAAAAAATTCTGACCCGTCGCCCTATCCTTCAGATTCCCACGTGGCACCAGAAGGCTCGGCGCGTGGAAAATCCATGCAAACGCGAACCAGATGATCTTTCTCCCCGCCTCATTGACTCCTCGCTTTCTGTGTTTTGTAATATTTCCATCGGTTTCTTATTATTAGGTGTCCTCCCCCTCTGTTTTCTTTAATTTGCACTTTGTACCATTTTTTTAAAATTATCTGGGAAGAGAGATAGAAGAGAGTGGAAGAGAGAGAGAAAGGAGCCCCAAACTGGTCCTGTGCTTCGCTGTCTCGAAGCTAACCTTTAATGGAGTTACTCTGCGAGTGAGAAGAGATCAAAAAACTGAGTTGCTCCTATCAACCGCACCACAAGTCCATAACCACAGTAATTTTAATAACATTCTTCCCTCTCGAGTCTCGCCTGTTATTATTTTGATAAATCTCTTTTCTTTTGCTTTTCCCTTCACTACTCGGAATTTTCTTTGAAACTGCTTAACTTTTGTATTCTTTCCTCACTTTCATCATAATGAACACCATCTCCTTGCCCACCAAGTAAAAAAAGAAGGATACAGGAGTAAGAACAAAATATTCTAAATCTGTGGTGTTTCTTGATTCCTCTTTCATAAATCCCTTTTTTTTATTTGATGGATCCACAGATCTAAACCTCTTTCACTTTCAGATCTTCGTTCATCGCAGTCAGCTCCAAAGGTAACTTACTGGCAGTGGTCGGAGACACCCCATCATTTTTTCTGTTTAAATTCTTAAGTCCGCGCGCGGGTATCCTCGATGCTGCTCCAGGAAGGTTTTGTGATGGCTAGAAATCTGGGGGGTTTCAGGGTTTATTTGTTTTGAATTCTTTTTTTCTGAACTAGGGAAATTTCCAAAGTCTCCCATTACCTCGTTTTTATTAGGTCTTGAATACTCTTGATTTTGCCCGGTTGTTTAAGCTGGTAGATACTCGTTTTCGTGAGAGATCTGCTTGTTCCGATTAGCGTTGGCAGTCGTTAGTTGAATTTACATTCATTTTTTTACTTATGTACACATTCTTGCTTTCGATTTTGAATCGTATTTTTATTCTTTTAGGATGGTCCTCCCAGATTTCTAGGCTCTTCACTGGTGCTTCTTGGGGACGAATAGATATACAATTCAATTATAGTGGGCTGGAGTTCCGATTTGTGTTGGCTTGATGTGTGTAATTTGGAGGGTTATTTGGATGAGATGAGGGATGTTATCAGGGTTGATGAACTTTTTAAGGGCCTGTTTTCAGCCTAGGGCAGATCGTTATATTCACGCAGGCTCAGATTCTAGTGGCCGCCAAGATGGACTACTCTGGTATAAGGACTCCGGCCAACACTTCAATGGAGTGTTTTCAATGGCAGTAGTTCAAGCAAATAATTTACTGGAGGATCAAAGCCAACTTGAATCTGGTTGTCTCAGCTTAAATGAGTCAGGACCATACGGCACTTTTGTGGGGGTTTATGATGGGCATGGGGGCCCCGAAACTTCTCGGTTTATCAATGAACACCTCTTCCAACATCTAAAGAGTAAGTCCAACGAAGTTATTGGATGCTTTGAATTCCATTAAAGGTCTCTGAGCTTAGATCTTAGAAAAAAGGATCGTCTAAGATATCTGTGACTAATCTAGTCGATTCTATATATTAGCTGTAAGTGGCAATTATTACCATGCTTATTGTCAACATTTAATTTAAAATCTGAAGGTTGACATTCAGCCTACTATTGCATAAGCTGGTAATTTTATGATATTTATTCATATTCTAAAACAATGTTCTGTTATTTTTCTTCTTCTCCTGATTGTGCAGGTTTCGCTGCTGACCATCAATGCATGTCAGTTGAGGTCATCCGCAAGGCATTTCAGGCAACTGAAGATGGATTTCTTTCATTGGTCAGCAGACAGTGGCCAACAAAACCACAGATTGCAGCAGTTGGTTCCTGCTGCCTTGTGGGTATCGTCTGTGGTGGGACTCTTTATGTTGCCAACCTTGGAGATTCCCGTGCTGTTTTGGGAAGGCTTGTCAAGGCCACCGGGGAAGTACTTGCCATTCAGCTCTCAGCGGAGCATAATGCAAGTATTGAGTCTGTGAGACATGAGTTGCAGTCTCTACATCCTGATGACTCACATATTGTAGTTCTAAAACATAATGTCTGGCGTGTGAAAGGCCTTATACAGGTTCGCTTATTCTTTTCTCTGAAAACCATTTGATTTGTTTGGTTATGGTAGCAAAGTTTTGAATGTGAAGTCACAAGATTATTTTGTGCCTTATCCTGCCAAAGCTTGTGTAATTATGCTCCAACTTTATCTTGATGAAAGCCCTTGGTGTCATTGTAACATTGCCACTTTGAGGCTGCTCTTTGCTATGAAGGGTTGCAGCTTGTTATAGTATCCAATTGTTAATATATAGAAGGTGAAAGTTTGCCATGATGATTTCCCCTTGTATTTTCTGTCCTCCCGGATCTGAAATCCCCTCACAATAGCACTATGTTTAATATTCAAACACTTTGTTTGTTAAAAAACGACTTTGTTTGTTGAAGTGCAGTTTATTCATTATAAGAACACTTTGTTTTTATAATATCACTTTATTTTACCGAACCCGACTAGATACATTTCTTGATTCAGAATTTCTGAGATTGATTATTTGATTTCTGGAGTTCTGAGAATAGTTTCCCTTTTGAGTAGTTACCCTCATTCGTTTTGCTAGAAGTTCTTTGGTAATCACTTCCTTGCTTGATCAGGCATCTATGGGACCAAAAAATGTTGTTTTTGAGTTACATATATTTCCTCTTGAGGCAGCAAGAATTTATTTACTAATAAAGTTGTTATGTTGAGCAATCTGATTTTCGAACTTACTGTACCGCTTTATGAATGAGAGAGTTTTTTTATTTTATTTTTCCATTTATTGGAATATCACAAGAGCTACTCTAATGATTACCTGTTACGAATTTGTTCTATTTTGTTTGAAATTCACTTGTATAAAATTGAAATTGATGATGAGTATGCTGCTTTACAGATCTCAAGGTCGATTGGAGATGTGTATCTGAAAAGGGCCGAGTACAATAGGGAACCATTGTATCAAAAATTTCGACTTCGTGAACCTCTCAAAAGACCTATTTTGAGTGCTGACCCAGCCATTGTGGTGCATCAGTTGCTTCCTCATGATCAGTTCATTATACTTGCATCAGATGGCCTTTGGGAGCACCTTTCCAACCAAGAAGCAGTTGATCTAGTTCAAAATCATCCGCGCATTGTAAGATACTTACGTTATTGCACTGTGAGAGTAAAAAAAAACAATTGTTGCACCACCTATTCTGCCTCTGGTGGGCTGGTCAGTCGAAATGGCATCCTCTGAGTGAGGATGGTGCAGTCGGAAGATGAGTCTATGTTTAGTGGTTTGGTTTGGCCCTGATACTTTGATGCCTTACTGAATACAATATTTTCAATGCGCAGGGAAGTGCCAAGCGACTAGTTAAAACAGCATTGCTCGAGGCAGCAAAGAAGAGGGAGATGAGGTACTCAGATTTGAAGAAGATTGATCGTGGTGTACGACGCCATTTCCATGACGACATCACAGTTGTCGTTGTATTCCTTGATTCTCATCTCGTGAGTCGGGCCAGCTCCATCCGGAGCCCCAACATATCCGTTAAAGGAGGCGGCACCCCCCTATCTTCCCATTTCACTGCCCCTGCGGAAGCTGTGACCACTTGAAGAAAATATATGCTCTTCTTACCTGTTTGTACCATGCTCTCACATGAATACAGGTTTCTTCTTCTTGAAATATATGAAAAGTGCCACCCATGCCAGGCCGGCCCTGGAAAATTCTTTCTTATGCAAAAAACTGTCGCTTTTAACTGAAGACTAATACTTGCTTGGCACTGTTATGGTGCCCAAGAGAGACGACTTACAGGTGACAAAACATTGTCGTTATGCCGCGCTGATCAGATCTTTCTAAGTTTGTTGTTGCTTCTTTTTTCCAAACCCCATTGATTATTTGTGCTAAATTTCAGCTCATCGAACCGAGATGGCCTCTGAATGAATAAATAGGAAGTAGCAGCAGCATTACATATGTTTTTTTCCCCGTGTTCGCGCAAAAGTCTATTCGACTGTAAGCGCTATGCTGTTCATGGGACCTGTCTGGTTCCCGAGAAAGTTGATTATCAGTGTCGACAACTTTCTGTGGTAATGGCCCGCGGCACTGCTCTGTAGTTATCAAATTGAATCTTCCAATGAATCGAGTCTTTGTAGAGTCCAATGGGTTATGAAAGAAGAGGTGGTCTCGGACAAAATTCCTTGGATATTGCTGTGTTGTTCTGTCTCAATGAGCTGTTAAAACTACTAAGGGGCTGTTTTGCGCGAGGTTATTAAAATTATAATCTGCTTTTAATAACCTCGAATTACGAAATGAGTGTTTTGCGCAGCTTCTTCTTCTACTACTTGTAATTATTTTAAGAAGGCAAACCTTATTAAAAAT
>JAOWBN010214021.1:0-13707 GCA_028565015.1 Pinguicula moranensis
TCCCGTCCCGATAAGAAACGGGACCAAAAATTTGGGCCCGTTCCCGTCCCGAATTTCAGTTTTCCCAAAAATTTTGGGAATTCGGGTATCGGGAATTCCCGAAAACCCGCAAAATTATAACTAATTTTTTTTTGAAAAAAGCTTATCGGAAATTCGGGTATCGGGAATTCGGGAAATCGGGAATCGGAATTTGATACCCGGAACCATCCTGAATTCCCGAATTCCCACATTTTTTGGGAAAATGGGAATTCAGGAATCGGGACCGTCCTGTACCGTTTGGCCACCCCTACTAGAGGATTATTTCGTAAAGAGAAATAAGTAGGGTTCGAGACAAAAGTCCCAACCCCGGTACCTGCGCCGTTCTCTGAAACTCCATCCGACATGGCCAAATCTCTGACCCCAGTCGTCGCCGGTTGGTGTCTGCCGCCGCTGGTGGAGGCATCACTGTTTCCCACGGTGGCGGCACCAACAGCAGGTGGCTTTCGGCTTTTGTCCTTATAGTACCAATCGAGAAATCTGATTTTTTTGAAACACCGGTCGGTCGTGTGGCCGGAGCGTTCACAGTCAATGCAATACAACTTAGATTTGTCAACATCACCACCTCTGGAGGATGATTTGGCCTGTTTCTTGGCTTGGTCTGATCGAGGTTTCACCGTGAACCCGCCTCCGATCCCGTGAGATAACTCGCCACCAGTGGGTTGTCTGGGATTAAGGATGTAGAGACGAGCAGTTTCACGCCGGAAGGCGGCGTACACCGTTTCTACAGAGGGCAGGGGATCAAGTTTTAGGATGTCTCTTTTGGTGGTGTCGAATTTGGGATCGGCTCCGGCAAGAAATTGAAATAGACGGGTTTCTTGCTGGAGCCGATTGAAGATGATCACGTCCTCCGGACAACGCATTGGGTTGGGCTATCTTCTATCTATGTCCTGCCAGAGTCGTGTAAGGTTGTGTAAAATTCTTCAAGCGAACTCTGGCCTTGCGTTTGTCGATTCGCACGAAAATCTAGATCAAATAATTGCAGGGAATCGTTTCCGCTGTTGTAGGTTGTGGCTAAGCCCTCCCAGAGAGATTTGGCGGTGGGAAATGAGGCATATCGATCGAGTAACGTGGGATCAACTGTCCCTAGAATACTTGAGCAGAGATTCAGGTCGGCAATTTCCCATGTGTGGTATTTGGGATCATCTGTGGCGGGTGGGGGTGCTGTGATGTGGATGAGCTTGCCTCGCCCGCCGATCGCCATCTTCATGAGGCGGCTCCATAGCGGATAGTTTTGGTCTGTGAGTTTGAGATTGATGGTGATGAGGTGATTGGATTCGGTTTGGGGTTTATATTGTTGAAGAAGTTGGGTAATTTGTTGAGACAGGGCTTCCGGGGCTTGGCTCACCGGGGGGATCACAGGTGATGCAGCCGGAAGAGCAGGCTGGGATTGGTCTCCGGTTGACATCAGCTTGGCTGACAAATCCACCAGTAGATGATGAGTATTGTGTGGCTAGATCTCTAGGATCGCGCCATCGGCTCTGATACCATGTTCACTTTGAGGATTTGGATACATAGATTGTACTGAATTGCTTGCTTTCATTGAAGGTTTTTGTTACACTTATAGGATAGGAAAAATAAACTAATTAGGAAGGTAATCAAGTCTTTAAGGAAAGGATCAATCTTTGATCCTTTCCTTTTACAATGTTTGACTTTGATACCTTCCTAATACGTCTAGTCTAACATTATATATGATTCTTCAATCTTCAATCCTAACCGTCCAAACTTAAGATGATCCAACGATTGAGATCAGTCCTCCAAGTGAGGCACGAAAATGCCCCTTTAACTTGCCAACTTATATTGATGTTCACCACTTTCATTCTCTACCGTGAATTTCAATATTCAAAACTCCAGTTCAACATTTGTGCAGTGAGATATCAGTCCAAATTTTCCATGCTCTTGCCATGTTTCAATGACCTATACTCCACCTAGAAAAGTTGCAGACAGTGTTGAAACTTGGTGGTAGTCACCACCTTTGTTACCATGCCCGCTGGATTATTTGTTGTATCCACCTTCTTTAAGTTCACCTCCTTCGCAACCAAATCCCGAATGTAATGATACCTCACGTCTATATTTTTTATCCTCATGAAATACAGGTTCCTTGATATGGAGGAGAAATCAAGTGGGGACCCTGGCTATGAGATAGCGGGCGGGCGTAATTCCCATCTAAGCAGGCCTTAACCATCCCGATGAGTGCTACCCAAGTTGGACTCTACCGTTCAAATGAGTTCTATCTTGAAGAACAATGAGTGTGTGTCCAAGTGGGGACCATGACCCCCAGAAGGAATTTGGCTGATGATTATGTCCATTTATTATTAGTATTAATTTTTAGGGGATTTTAAATAATAATTCTTGTCTAGTTCAAAATATTAGATAATATGTTCTTAGTTTGTTTTGCATATTCTTAAATCTATATAAGATATAGTTTTACATTGTTTTGGATATTCTTAAATCTAGGAATTAAAATCCTAATCCTAGGTCAGGCATTTTCCTATAAAAGGCATGTAATGGTCAACATTAAGGGTATGTTTTTATGATTGATTTTATGTTAAAAACTTGCGAGAAATCTCTTTGTTCTTCAATCTCTCATCTAAAGAGGATTAGGTTACATACACCATAGGGTATATGTATAAGTTGACCCTTTGATTTTGTGTTGATCATTGGGTAGATCTCCTGTTAGGTGTTTAATTGAATCTTTGTTTTCATTCGTTTCTAGCATAATTGTTAGCTAGATGTTGATGAAGTACGTTTAATTGAGTTCTTAAGATGAAACACAATTCTCCGCATTTTGTTTATTTACATCTCTGTTGTATTTAAACCAACGACCGCCCCCCTCATTAGTTATTTTTTGAATTCCCTTTTTAGTTTATTTTCGAATTCTGATTGTTGTGCAAGAATTTAATTCCCAAGTTCACGTTTCTTGCTTACATACTAAAATTCGTATCAATTTGGAATCTGGGCCATTTTGAATTATTCCTACGATTTTTTTGTAATTTTTTTCGATTATGAATTTCCTGACTCTTGATTGTTGTCATCCTTGTCAGATTCTGCTCGACATAAGAGAGAAAAAAAAAGATCAACGAAAAAAAGAGAGAAAAAGTTGACGTCAAAAACAAAAAATAAAGTTTACTCTTGTTGTTCGAGATCCTGAGTTTATAATTCATTTGTAGGAACTTAACAATTTTGTTTGCCCTCTTCGAAGTCATCATTTGGTAGATCATGGCTTTCATATTTTCGTTTCCCTCTACAGCCTGGAAGTGGCTTGCATTTCGTGCTGAGGATTTGGATGGTGGCCTGGGATGAAGGTAGGAAATCCCGATCATTGTCCAGGATGAAGGCAACTAAGGGGCTGCAATAGCCAATCAGTGAATGTGTAAGGGAACTTCTTTGTCCTCTTTGGTCTTAGCCAAACCAAGGTGGATCTCTTAACGTTTTTTGTGATCTTGAGAGGGTCTGCTTGTATTGCCTAAAAGTAGCGTTCGTTTCTAGTAAGCTAAATGTTCCAAAACATAGAAAACTAGATTGTTTTCCAAGCTGCCAGATTAACCTGGGGTGGTTGGAGTGATGTGAAAGTCTGCAGAGAGCGAACTTGTCTGTGTTGAAGCAGTGGCTTGGACGCTAGCTACTTCTATGTCTCCTCCCATACCTGTAATGCAATGAAGCAAGTAGAGAACAAGTGAAGCACAGTTTCAAGTTCAGAGTAACAGAAGTTACAGAGGGTGATTTGGTTTTCAGGTATGATGCCTCTCTTCTTTGGTATCCCTTGCGTAGGCAGAGCATCTTGTAGCATCTTCTAGACAAAGATCTGGATTTTCTTGGGAGCTACCGTGTCCCATATATTGGCCAGGAGTGAGGCTTCTTGTTGTGTGAAGACTGGTGGAGTTCCTGCCACAATACGTTTGTATGTCACCTTCAACGAAAAGTTACCATCGGCAATACCTTCGAAGATGTATCTATCTTATTCGTTGACCCTGACTATGCTATCCTGTAGGAAAGAAAGAAGGCTGTTTAGATAAGTCAATTCCACATTTCTTAACTGTCTATGCCAGTTACAGGTCCAAGACCAAGAATCATTAATCCAGTAGCCAAAATCAGATATATAGACATTAGTATCAGAAGGTATTCTAAATAATCTTTGGAATTGATCAGCTAATGACGTATTCTTGTGCCATTTGTCCAGCAAGAATCTGGTTCCATCCCCTCTACCGATTTGTATATGAGCATGTTGCTTGAACCAGTTGGTGTTCATGAGGTCTTGGATGTTGTTCCACCATTGAGAGGCATAGGCTCTTCCCTTCCTTCCTCTCAGTCTTGGATGTAACAAGATCATAGTTCTTGTCCAAGATCGTATTTTGGAAAAAAATCGCCCTTGGATCTTAACCTTGTGATTGATCTTCTCCAATAAATAATAAGGAACATTCACATAATAATTGCTCAAAACAAAACACGAAACCATTGTCCTCAAAAGTGGTCCATCTTCAAAACTATCTTGTTCCAAGCCCGAACAAGAAATCACACTCACAATGATCGCTGGTGCAACATCAAGGTCAGATGTACCTTGAAAGGTTCCCGTCCAATCCCAACATGATAAAAATGCATTCGAGCCGACCGCGGGTCTTGGTATAAACCAAACAAGGTGATCTGATTTGGGTGGCTTTGGTCAGTAAAGAGAACTAGCATTTTTCCCTGTTTTTCTCACGTGAAGATTCAATAATAGGAGCTACCATGATGTCGACTAGAGGACTCAAATCTTCTTTTGCTTCCTCAACAAGAAATGAAACTTACTATGATACAACTTCTTCTCTACTTGAATAGCTCAATTCGGTGTTCATAATTTGATTTTTCTCATTTGAACATGCTAGATCCATCACCAAAGACTAATTTTCAGCAAGGTTAAGGGCGCTCAGATTGCTCTCCTCAATCTGATCCTCACTATATACATTTCCCCAATTTTTCATCTTCATAACATGGTTGTTTGGAAATGAGGCGGGCATATGTCCAAACCCTTGGCACTTACAACATATGATCTTTGAACTAGAATCTCTGGAAGTCGGCGGATTGGGCCTCTTGGCCGAGGGTGATTCCTCTTCAACATTTTGTAAATTCTTTCGAGGTAGGTTAGGGTACAAATTCTAAAATATTACCTTCTGATGAGTTTCTGAAGGATCCTTTCTAGGTCATTGGTTCAATCCTCTTTTCGTAGGAATAACAAATTTTGCACAATTAACAGTTGATTCCTGAAACTGCCGCTCAATAATCTCTGCATAGGACACTAATGTCTAAATATTGTGATAGTGAGGCGTACCTCTCTACTTGGCGCCAAATATTCTGATTGAGGACATAGAGGAATCTTTTCTTGGTTGCTTGCTCACTTTCCTTTAGCTCGACTTCCAATTTTAAAGACTGCATTTCTTGATAATAACCTAGCACGGATTGGCTCCCTTGTCGAAGGACCAGGTATTCCTCCCTTATCCCATACTGGTACGAATTCGTCACATACTCCTTCTTCATGGCTCAAATAAGTTCTGGCCAAGTTCTAATTGGTGGGTCTTCATCCCTTTGCCTCATATGTTTAAAAACTTCCCACCGTGTATAAGGATATCCCTCAAATTCTTAAATAGCCAATCTTACCTTAGTGTGTTCGGGAAAATGATGAAGTTCAAAGACGTGCTCCATGTGATCCTTCCACGCTAAGAATGCCTCGGGGGCATGCTTGCCTTGAAACTTATGGATAGTTGGCTTGATTTTTCTAAAAGAATCATCATCCTGAACTCCAACTCATCCACAAGGCCCACTACATCGATCCCGGGGTGGATTAGCGTTGTCAGCATTCGGTCTCAGGTGGCCATTAACTTGCTTTGGTTTCCAACCGCAAGCTGAACTATCACACATCTCAATTCAATTAGTTGATCAATCATTGCATTAAACTATCCAACCGTTCTTCTCATAGCATCCAAATAGATACGACTCGTAGATTGTGAATGAACAAGAGAATAATATGTTTCAAAAAATATAACTCGCCATCAGACTGTTCGAATTAGATCTTCTTCGGTCAGAATACAACATGATAAGTCTTCTAACTCTTTATAAAATTTTAGATTGATTCAAACATGTTTAGACCTCCGACCGCCAACAAAACCGAGACTGCACAATGCCACAAATAGTATATCCTTGATGAACAAAAAAATATCCTGTTATGAAACCAATACCTCGTGATTGGACCATTCAAATCTGATCTCCTTTGTTCTGAAATACCCTCGATGAGTCCTTTAACCTCTACTTCAATTTTCAGACTGATCCGACCACGTTTGGACCTCTGATAGTAAAAAACTATTAAATTGCGTTGTGCTGTATTTACTCACAATTGGACCATAAGATTTTTCGCTGAAGACCTGATTTGCACCATAAACAACATAAGACAACAGAAATAAGATTTTGTAAGAACTCACGTCCCAAACATGGCCCCAAAATTCACTCAAAATCCAATATCTTTCAAAAAGGTTTAGAATATGAGTAAGGGTATGGAATTGCTCGTTGTTACCACTATCTCTGTTTTTCAAATTCTAATTCATGTGTAATGAGAACTATGATGCAAAGAGCTATTAATAGATGAATATAGGACAAGAAACATAGTCAACAAAGCACTATAGATGACTCCCCAAACAAACAATTGAATGCAAAGTAATTTAATGCCAAACACCCCAAAATTTACGAAAACAACTCAGAAATATCCGAATTTCACTTCAAGGAATAAAGACGAGGGATTATCAACCAACAAGATTTTTTTTCATTTTTTTCATTAAATATTATTATTATTACTTTCTATAAAAATCATGTGTCGAGAGAACCCAACAAGGACTCAAAAATGAAAACGGAATCAAAAAAATATGACTCCTAGATCCTTACAGATGAATCATGAAGATAAACTCCTACTGAGTTTTTGGACTGAAAAGGGCGGCTTTTTTCCGAAAAGATCTAAAAAATTTGAAAACAATTAGGATTCTCAACTGGAATCTCTAAATTTTCCTAACATATTAATTTCAACCTGGCTCTAATACCAAATGATGTGAATTTTTATAAGCGAAATATAAACGTGGAGTTGAGAACTTATTCTTGCATTACAAAAACAAGCAAAAAAAGGATAGGGCGTGCAACCCAACAAAAAGTTACATAGAACAGAAAAGATGGAAAGAATGAAGATGTAAGAAACGTGTTATGCCGCACAAACCCAATTAAACTTGGAACATTAATCCCTAGTCAATTACTATGCTAGAAAAAAAATGTAAACTAGTGGCTTAATCGAACACCTACTCTATGATTGACAAAAAAACTTAAATCATAAAATCAACTTTTACATGAATCCTAAGATGCTTGCAACCTAATTCTCTTCAAAATAATGATTGAAGAACAAAGAACTTCTCTAAAGTTTGTAAAATAAAATAAATCATAAAACTTTGTATATATCTCGACCACATGCCTTTATATAGGCAAAGAAGTGACCTATGACTATAACTCTAACTCCTAAATTTGAGATTATCCTAAACTCTATCTAAACTAGATTTTCGAAAATAATAAAATTAAATAATTAAAATCCTTTTAAGATAACATAAATAATAAATGGAACATCTATTCGACTCGTCTTTCCTTGGGGGCCATGGCCCCTTTGATCTTGCACGCGTTCTTCTCCTGGATGTGACTCCTTTGGTTGACAAAGTCCAACTGGCACTGGTTTGCTCGGAACGAAAGAGTCTAACCTGGGTAGAACTCCTTTGTACGGGAGGGTCCAACTTGGGTAAGACTCTTTGTGATGGCTAGGAACAGGAGAGTCCAACTTGGGTAGGACTCTTTGGGATGACTCGTAATGAGATATTCCAAATTGGGTAAGACTCTTTTGGAACTGAAGAGTCTAACTTGGGTATGAATCTTTGGAATGATAGAGTCTAACTACGAGAGGACTCCTCAGGATGCAAGTCCAACTGGGGTAGAATTTCTCGAGAAGGCAAAGTCCAGCTTGGGTATAACTACTTTTAACCATGCAAGAATCCAAATGTGTCTTGAGCCTCGGATATTCACATCACCCTATCCCTAGATTGGATGATTTGCTTGAAGATTTGCGTGGCTCTTGTGTGTTTTAAGACCAAGTTTGGCTTATATGAGTGTTTTGTGATGTCTTTTGGTTTAACTAATGCATCTTTAACTTTTATGAGATTAATGAATCATGTGTATAGGCAATTCATAGGAAAGTTTGTTGTTGTGTATTTTGATGATATACTCATATATAGTTGAGATTTTGAAGAACATGCCACACACTTGTATTGTGTTCTCTTAGCACTTCGTGAAAACAAATTGTATGCTAAGATGTCTAAGTATAACTTATGTGTGTTCAAAAGTGATCTTCCTTGGTTTCATTGTAGGCAAGAAGATGTCAAGGTTGTTGAGTCTAAGGTTAAGGCCATGCGTGATTGGCCTACACTTAAGTCCGTAGGTGACATCTACTCTTTCCATGGATTAGCAAGTTTTTATCGTAGGTTTGTTAAGGATTTTTCTACAAAGGCCACACCCGTAAATCACTTAGTTAAGAAGCGTGTTAAGTTTGAATGGGGTGAACTCAAGAGAATGCATTTAATACTCTAAAACACGATCTCACACAGCACCCGCACTAGTTTTACCAAAATTTAACATTACATTTGAACTTGAATGTGATGCTTCAGGTGTAGGAGTTGGTAGTGTTCTTATGCTGGGGGTTGCCTAATTGTTTACTTTTCTGAGAAAGTAAATGGTCGCACTTTGAACTATCCTACCTATGATAAAGAATTGTATGTTGTGATTTGGGCTTTACAAAATTGGCAACACTATTTGATGCCTAAAGAGTTTGTCATTCACACTGATCACAAATCACTTAAATATTTTCATGGTAAGAGTAAACAGAATGAAAGACACGTTAAGTGGAGTGATTTTATTGAATCTTTCCTTTATGTGATAAAATACAAGAAGGGTAAAGGTAACATAGTTGATGATGCATTGTCTCTATGGGATTATGTACTTGCTGTATGTGATTCAAAACTGCTAGGGTATGGGTACATTAAAGACTTGTATGCCAAAGATTTTGATTTTTCCTCTTCCTTTGAAGCATGTGGACACAATGCATGCAACAAGTTTTATAACAATAATGGATTTCTTTTCAAAGAAAACCATTTATGTGTGCCCATGTATTCATTACATGAATTGTTGGTCCGAGAGTCGCATAGTGGAGGCCTAATGGGGGTACTTTGGTATTCTTAAGACTTATGATATTCTATATGAACATTTCTATTGGCCAAACATGAAGGCGGATGTCGAAAAAGTGTATGCTTCCTGCATTGAATGTAGACAAGCGAAATTGAAGTCACACTCGCATTGTCTTTATACACCCCTACCCGTTCCTATGCATCATTGGGTTGATATCTCTATGGATTTTGTGTTTGGTTTGCCTACATCTCAACGTGGTAATGATAGCCTATTTGTTGTTGTTGATAGATTTTTCTAAAATGACTCATTTCATTCCAGAAGACTAATGATGCTAAACACCCTTCGGATTTGTTCTTTCGTGATGTGGTCCGTTACATAGGTGCCTCGCACCATTGTTAGTGATCGAGATGTAAAATTCTTGAATTAATCCTCGAAGACCTTGTAGGGGTAAGTTAGGAACCAAACTTGGGTTTTTTATTACATCACATCCACAAACTAATATACAAGTTGAGGTAGTTAAAAACACTTATTAGGGCTTTAATTCAAAAGAATAAAAAGAATTGGAAAGCTTGTGTGCCTATTGCTGAATTTAATATAATACAACTCATTCTACTATAGATTATTCTACCTTTGAAGTTGTGTTTGGTTTTAATCCACTAACCCCCTTAGACTTGTCTGTATTGCATGTGTATAAGTATTTTGATCTAGATGGGGAACAAAATGCCAGGTTTGTCTTCAGGATCTCCATTGAGAAGTTCACGAGAAGATTTGCAAGAAAAATGATCATAATGCTCGAGTTGCTAATAAATACCGATGGGAATCATTTTTGAACCAGGGGATTGGGTTTGGGTCAACTTTCACAAGACTCGGTTTTCCAAACAAGTCAAAATGAAGCTTGATCCGAGAGAAGATGGTCCTTTCAGAGTTGTTCGATGCTTGGTCAACAATGCATACGAGATTGATCTGCCAGGTAAGTACGATGTCAGTGCTACTTCAGTGTGGCTGATTTAACTCCTCTTACTTTTGCTGATGAACGTGAGCTTAGAATTTTGGATTTGAGGACGGATTGTTTCAAGGAATTGGGAGGAGCAGTTATGTGGAAGTTTAAGCTCACAAGCGCATTGCTAATCCTTGAAGGACTTGGGAGGACCAGTTATGCATGCAAGGACCAAAAGGACGCTTGATTGGGTTCTTAAGTCAAAACACAATTCTTTGCATTTAATTTCTTTCCATCCCTCTCTGTCGTGTTTAAACCCAAGCTCGCCCTACTTATCAGTTATTTTTTGAATTCCCCTTTTAGTTTATTTTTGAGTCTTAATTGTTTTACTAGAATTTAATTCTCAAATCCACGTTTCTTACTTATATACCAAAATTCACATCAATTCTTGTTAAGATGAATAGTAGAATAACTATCAGTATAAATTTCAAAATGGTTTTGAGAGATACCTAGCTCCTTCAAAGCCTTTGAAGCTTAACTCTTTCCCTGAAAGCTTCTGTGATGGTTACATACTTTGCCTCTATTGTGGACTAGTCAACAAGTGTTTGTAATTGTGATTTCCAATTTACACAGTTTCCACCAAGTGTATATAAATAAAAATTGGTGGATTTCCATGAGTCTTTGTCCCCTAAAAAATCAGAATCTACATATCCCACAAGGTTAGAGACCTTGCTTTGGTTGCTATAAACCTGCCCCACATGATTAGATCCTTCACATATCTTGTTGCCCACTTAATGGCATCCCAATGGTCCAACCCTGGGCTTGACATATATCTACTTAGAATTTACATAACAAATGCCAAATCAGGTTTGGTTCTAACCATTGAAAACATAAGTGATCCAAGCAAGTTAACATAAGGCACACTCTTCATTTGCATAATTTCACTAGTAAATTTAGGGCAATTTTCCTTTGAAGGACATAAATGATCATCTAAAGGCAAAGTAGTAGATTTAACATCAAACAGTTTAAACTTGTTCAGAACTTTTTCCAAATAATTTCTTTGTTGAATTTTTAGTTCATGGTCCTTTATATTCCTTTCGACATTACTAATATCTTCCTAGCATATCCTAAATCATTCATCTCAAATTCAGAGTTTTAACTTTCATTTTAACTGTGCAATGTTGCCTATTGATTTGCTCATTAATAGCATGTCATCAATATATAAGAGAAAATACAAAGAATCAGTTTGTGAAAGCATGAAGTACAAGAAGTTTTCATGTTTGCTTCTAAAAATTCCAATGTTTATCATGAAAGTGTCAAACTACCTATACCACTGCGGTGGTGCTTGTTTTAAACCATATAAAAACTTTCTTAATAGACAAACATGCTCTGAAATGTTTTTGTTTATATAACCTGGTGGCTAATCCATATAAATGACTTCTTTTAAGTCCCCATTCAAGAAGGAAGTATTAACATGCAACTAGTGCTAACATGATCCTAATAGTTTTGGATTTTACAATAGAAGAGAAAATTTCATTGAAATCTAGTCCTTCCAGCTGTGTAAATCTCTGAGCTACAAGTCATGTAAATCTATGAAAATCAGATGAGAGATTACCTTCTTTTACCTTGCAGATCCATTCATAGCCACGGTCTTCAGTGTTTTAGGCTTCAGAACAAGCTACCACGTTTGATTCTTTCTTAGGGTGGACATCTCCTCTTCCATTGCAACCTTCCATTCCTTGGACTTCTTTTATCTCATGGAAGCTTTAAAGCTTTTAGGTTCAGTTGAGATCATATTAGACCTAATTTATTGGGCCTTAGTTATATTATGGGCCTAGCCCATTAGGTTAATTAAATTAGTATAAATATGACTTTGAGTTGTAATGTTCCATCGTAAAATTCACGCGCAGCTATTCTTCTTCTCTCAGTTTTCGGTTTTCATCCTCTGAGTTTTCTTTGTTCAACCTTATGGCTTATTTCAAGCCACCTCCTAAACCACCATGGGATTTTACATCCCTTGTCATGGTATCAGAGCAGGAACAAGGCTTAACCGCCAGATTTCCTTGCTGAATTTTGATGTTTCTTTTTGTTTTGCTCGATTTCTCTGTTTTGTTTTCTTTTTAATTTCTTTATAGTTCCGTCTGCCTTTCTTCGTAGATCTGCAACTGCCCTTCTCTTATTTACTTCCAGATCTAGACAAATCTGGTTTTTGTTTTTATATTTTCTTGCAGATTCGGCCATGAGCTTATATCCGGCAAATCTATATGCGCGTGACCGCCACGCACCACTGCTATCATCAGATTCCGGGATGCCGTGTCCTCGAAATCGCGAAAAACTTCACTGTCGCCGTGACAGATTTTAGATTTGGGAGGCCGTATCTCAATATCTCGCGAATCATAACGGGTGCAAAGAAGAAGAAAAAAATCTCCTGCGCCATGTCAAAAATCTTTTTTTTTTTTTTTTTGGGAAAGCCAATTTTATATATATGTACAATATTTATTTACATATTTTAACGAAGCAAGCTCACAATCTAGACCACGTTATGAAGTGATCAAAAATACAGTGACTATCAATTTTCTAGGCGAACTCCTTGCTCGGAAGTAGTGTTCCAGAAGGCTAGCCTCTCTCTCAACCCCTTATGTTGTAGCCACTGGAGTGAACATGTAGGCACCATTCACATGAAACATCTCAATTTCACTTCATGTATTTTGAGGAATGATGCCCCTGCCACCTTTAGTTTTGCTTGCTTGCGCCTGGGGGAAAAACAATGGAAGTCAATAGTGCAGACTCCATCTTCGGTATACAAGACATTGTTTTGCACTGTCCACTTAATCCGAGAGGTAGACCCGTGTGGGGTGTGAAGAGAACATTCCGGTCTGAACAAATACCTGTTCCTGTACCAAAATGAAATTGAGGAGAAGTTAGTAGTTCAAGGTGCCAAATTCCTACAGCTCCAGTAAAATACCCATTCTCGAGGTCTCCATCTTGATGTCTAACCTGTTGCACATTAATAAGATGAGCAGTGCATAAAACAGACAGGTACTACAATCCAGTCAGCTGTTGCAATAAGAAGGATCAAGAGACAACAAGATGATCAATGATATAGATTGCCATATTGATAGTCAGCGTGTGTTTACTAAAAATTTAAACAAGCCTGGGGTTGAATTAGCCAGTCGTTGAAGCTGTACTGGAATGAGAAACTGGCTGCTCTTAGCCACGACCAGACATTACTCTGAATCAAATGAGTGAGAAAACAGGAGTTAGGGACTATAGATAGGAAGTGAGCTTTGTTTCTTACCTTCCAAAGAGCCCACATCATAGCCATCCAAATGGTATTCCATGCATTGAGGTTGACTCTAGAAGGTGCCATTGCTGAGTGATCCAGCATGTTGAGAGCTAGGAAGCCATTACCTACTGATGACTGAGAGGATAGAAATAGCCAGGAAGAAAGTTGTTGTCTCACTTGAAAAGCAGTACAACACTTGTTGAAAAGATGAGCTATTGTC
>JAOWBN010214032.1:0-13707 GCA_028565015.1 Pinguicula moranensis
ATTTTGATCTTTGTTTTACATATGTTGTAGCTGGTTGGGAAGGAACCGCACATGATACAAGAGTATTTCTTGATGCATTCAACGATCCAAGAAAAGGCTTTCCAAAACCTCCTGAAGGTAAATTATAATTTTATGCTTATTCAGAATTTACCTTGCATTTCACTTATGTGATATTTTTTATGTTTGCAGTAAAATATTATTTGGTGGATGCAGGATATCCCAACACTAAAGGATTTTTGGCTCCCTATGAAGGTGAAAAATATCATCTACCGGATTTTAGGCGTGCAACACAGTATAATAATGATCGTGAGATTTTCAACCATGCTCATTCGTCATTACGTTCGTCTATTGATTTAACCCCATTGGAACAACTGAAATGGCCTTATCTGGGGAATTTTCCATCTGTAAGTTTTCAGTACTGTGTAACACATGAGCTGTAGGAGGGTTCTCTATCAATCCACTTTCTAACTCGGGTAAGTCCTTGTCAGTCATAGATGTCACCACAGCATTAGGGGAATCCTCCTTACGCCCCATCGTGACAACTGAAATGGCCTTATCAGGAGAATTTTCCATCTGTAAGTTCTCAATACTGTGTACCACATGAGTTATAGGAGAGTTCTCTATCAATCAACTTTCTAACTCAGGTAAGCCCGTATCAGTCATAGATGTCATCACAGCTTCATGAATAATTGGAACTACTTGACATTTATCCACCAATACAGTATTCCGGGGCTAACTACTAATGAGCTATCACGATCAGGACAGAATACAGTTGATGGATTGCCTGCAATACCCCTATCAAGATCAAATGGCTTCTTACCATGTTCCCCACATAGTAATTGAGTAGATCTTATTTCAGTTAATGAAGGGGGCCACCAATCAATCATATGAGGCTACCACATATGACTTATATGTGTCTCACTTGGAGGAGGATCTTGGATCACATCTTCTCCTACTGTTGGTTGGTGACATAAGGACTCTCCTAATTGTATGACAGGCAGAGAAGCATTCACTCCACATAGATCCATAGAGGGCACAGTTTTGTCCAAGGAGTGCTCAATGGAGAGATTATCAGAAGACCCGACATCAGATTAAGAAGCACCTAGTTTATCAACATGACAAGATAGAGTATTGTCCACTGATTCCATGATATACAGTGTATATGGCATATCATCCACCTGCACCTGCAAGCACTTAGCAACATTAACCTCGAGAGGAACTTGGATTACCAAATGTGTTGCATCTAAACACTGCTTTGAGAGAGTTATGTCATAGATAGAGATGAGAGAGCCTAATTTGTTGCCAATATCAGTTAGGTTTTGCAGTGACCAGGCCTGAAGAGGGAGTCCAAGGACTTGTATCCTATATAAGCGGCTGCTGGAGGGCTTCATAGGGGACCATGGGGAGATGTCAGTCACCCAGTTAGCCAGTCAGCCCTGGTCATTTCTCAAGAGATTGTCCAAATCAAGGGGCTCTTCTTCCCATATCAGTACCGTATCCGAGCTCAGGGGATTAGCCATAACATTTAAATATCCGGCAATTCTTAGGTTCCTTAGAAGATCACGCCAATTTCCTTTCTCAATTAGAGTGGCCACATAACTGCGACCCAGCCACGAACTAGGAGCCACCACTGATTTCAATGACAAGCCCGCAGTCAGGGTTGAACCTGAGGGTGTTACTTCAACTAACTTAGGAAGTAGGAGGATCTACTGAGTAGATGGAGCAACTGAGTCTTTCACACCCTTCTTGGGTCGGACTTTAGGATAGCCGGCTCTGTTGGCGTGTAAACGATACGAGGCAAGCCAGGTGTTTTTTAGCTTAAAGAGTATTACCTCCTCATCCTCCACATTAACAAACTCAACAAAGCCAAACTGAAGGCCTTGAACGTTGCATTTACGGGCTATTGATATCTTATGAATCTTGCCTTGGTGTTTTAACGCACTGCTCCGTCTATCTGTGTCGCAACCTCTTGTGAAGTTCGTAAGGTAAAAATAGGTGACCCCAGAATTGTTCAGCTGCACCGATTCTCTAGGTTGGTTGACTCTCGGACCCAACCTGTCATGAACAGGACGTAGGTTTTGCAGAGGAAGTGGAGTAAAGGCTACTAAGGAGCTCGATTGAACTAACAGAGCTTTGCCAGCCTTAATTTCAGCTCTCCGCATCAGTTTCAGTTGGTGAAGAGGAATAATCCAAGGATTTGGAGCCATCAAGGAAGATCATGCTTTCTGCTAGAAGGAGACAATAGACAAAGGAGAAAAGCAGGGGATTAGTAGGAAAAGAGATTGACGCTCCCCGGGGGAGTGAGGCTGCCCCGGGGAGGAGGGTAGCTGAAGGACGACTGTCAAGGACAAGAGGCTCCAACGGCGGCGACCGGAGCAGAAGGAAGAAGAGAAACGCAGAAGCTCGAAATCGCCATGTGTACGGAGAGAAAATGTACGGATGAATTCAAAAATCTCAGATGCTTCTTAACAAATTAAGTAAGATGAGCTTCTTACTTAGGTAAGTTTCAATTTTAATAGGATTTAAATTAGGTAGGGCTCAAATAATGTTTAGGGATTAGAATCCTATGCCCATTAAAACTATAGCCTATTTAAAGGCAGATTTCACTCTCTTAAAAAAAAAATTTGGCGTTAATTTCTTTATGAGCTTTGAGAGGGATCTCTTTGTTTATTGAATGCATATTCTAAAGAGAATTAGGTTGAATGCATCTTATGGTACATGTAAAGTTTGATTCTATGATACTCGTATTTATCATAGAGTAGATCCTCGGGTAGGCGTTTCATTAAAACTCTGATTTACATTCGTTTCTAGCGTAGTAGTTGGCTAGGGGTTGATGTTCTATGTTTGATTGGATTTCTACGGCATAATACGTTTCTTCTATCCCCATTTTTTTCCATCAATCTATTTCGTGTAACTTTTTGTTGAGTTGCACAATCTATCCTTTTATTTTTGTTAATTTTGAATTATGTTCAATTGGTGTGTTTCTCTTGATACAAGAATAAGTTTCTGACTCCACGTTTATCTTCCGCTAGCAAAAATTCACATCAATTGAGATACATACAAAATGCACCAGGAAAAGGGTTGACTTTTGTGAAAAACAGGCACCTAAGCATTGAGGAATACTGTAATTCAAATTGCGCTAGTTGTGTTGATTACAGAAAGTCCACATCTGGATACTGCATATTTGCAGGAGACAACTTAGTCTCATGAAAGAGCAAAAAACAGTCAGTGGTTACCCGTTCTACAACTGAAGCAGAGTATAAAGTCATGGCCCTGAGTGCTACTGAGATAATGTGATTGAGGTCACTTTTGATGAAGTTGAAGATGGATTAGGGAGCACATATGCAATTATGATGTGATAACAGGCCAACTATAAGCATTGCAAATAATCCAGTTCAATATGAAAGAACCAAACATGTGGAGATTGACAGGTTCTTTATCAGAAAGAAGTTGATCAGTGAACTCCTGGATTTGAGACATGTGACTACCAAGGAGCATATTACTGATTGTTTCACTAAGGGTATTATGGTAATAGATATGGATAGACTATATAACAAGAGGGGTTTTATGTTTGTAGTGGGCTTGGCCAAAGTAGAATAGTATATAAACTCTAGTAGTTTGAGTACCTAAGACAAGAATCATATTTGCTATTCTCTCAAAACTCTATACTTTGCTTCGTTTTCATTCAAGTTACGGTTATGGAAATCATCAACAATCCGAGGCAAACCCTCGTGCAAGGAAACCTTAGGCTCCCTCTTGAGAATATTCTTTGCCTTGCTAATATCAGGCTTCCTCTTGTGTGCATCATCGGCAGTGTTGGGTTTGAATTCAAGTGTAGCACTAACATTGTCCCTCTTAGATAGTGAATAAATATATAAGCGAGTACAGTGAAAAGAACAGTCTGGGAACAACCTGAGCAAGCTCTAACATTGTCAACTTTCCCGGTTACCCAAGTTGAATGGGCCAACATGCTCGCCTTCCATCAACGCTACCAATCCATCAACTTGAGATGTATAACATCATATCATCACACATGGGATATATTCATATCCACACACAGCGCAAACTTGGCAGTTGAAGAAACAACCATTCCTACAAATCACAATGGTTGTTTCGAAGGAATCTTGTTTCCCACTTATTCGTATACGAAAGGTCTGAACAATCAACTGGGAGGAAAACACTTAGGGATGAAAAGATTAGATCTATAGGTTCCATAAGGACATAAACAGTTGAATCATGGCGTACCAAGTCGGACACATAATGGAAGCTTTGTGATTATTTCCTATCACCATAGACCATCATTGGCTCTATATCCAAGAGCTAAGTGTCTATTTCATATCCAAGAGATGAATCTATCTAGCTCAGCATTGGATGTACTAACACAAAAGACAAACCTGTGCCACAAAGTTGCTTACAACACGCCCATCATCTAGACACATACAAGGTCCATATGTATTAAATATTTGAGTAATGAGGATCTAGAGAGGAATAAAAGATTGCTCACATGCAGCTGAACTAAGAACGCCTCCAACCAAAGAGATTGAATCTGACATGTAGACTTATTACCTCAACCCATGCACCACGGTGATAGTCCATTGCTAAGGTTTCAGCAGTACGCTTCCCTTCGTCATAGCAACTTCGAACTCCTAATAACATACAATTCCTCAATGAGAAACAGCTCAATCGACATCCATTCAACATATAAAGATGTTTAAACTTGGTATTCACCTATAGGATTTACGTGTCCCCAATATGTCTCCTTCTGTGGATACTCAAGAGGATCCCCATATACCTCACTTGTACTATTAAGAAGAAACCTCGCACCAATTCTCTTAGCGAGGCCCAACATATTAAGAGTATCCATCACATTGGTCTTTTAAACACACGTCAAGGATTTCAACAAATTACAAAAAGATTTTTGTTCATTTATCAGATCATATCCATCATCACTACATCCTCAATGGCCAAACAATAAGCCAATCTCAAGAAGAAACAAACAAACAAAATCAAGCAGGCAACACAGAAATATATCATCATGAGCAGCTACCTAATGTTTTAATTTTCTACACTCACATTTCAAGCAAAGCCAAAAAGCAAAGGATATGATAGTCTTGACAAGATTAGGCTTATAATACAATGGGGAAACAAGGCAGGCCAAGTGGTAGATCTAATCTGCCTCCAACAAAATCGGCTCCAGCACATCATGCCTG
Organism: Pinguicula moranensis; assembly: GCA_028565015.1. Taxonomy (NCBI): domain Eukaryota; kingdom Viridiplantae; phylum Streptophyta; class Magnoliopsida; order Lamiales; family Lentibulariaceae; genus Pinguicula; species Pinguicula moranensis. Next base: position 5,211 of record JAOWBN010214032.1, read on the forward strand.
ATGATTTCAAACGTCGGATTCTTAAACAAATGCATCAAATTCTCCTTCCTACCCGTGAAAAAATTATCAACAACAAGTCAACAACCACTTCATCCCTTATCGCAATCAACTCATCCACCAAATCACTCCCGAGAACCCAGCTCCGCCCATAACGACCACCCTATTCCTTCTCCCCTCGATCCCAGCAGCCACTACCTCCACCCCATTCCTTCTTCCCTCGTTCCCAGGAGCCACTACCCCCACCCCATTAGCATACTTGTTACCTTGATAACGAGCAAAAGATCTGCGATTTTCGGAGAAAAAACGGGATTGGGGATCGCCGTTAGAGGATGTGGCAGGGAAGAGTGAGGGCTTAAGGAAGAACAAGATGGAGTAATAAGGATGCCTATGAGGATGAAAACGAGATGCTGCTCTCTGAATATATAGTTGAGTGATTGCGGTAGAGAGCGGGAGTGCTTGAGGGATTTTGGAGAGTAGAGATGTGGAGCATGCGTGATGGGCATTGATGATACCTTGTGCAGTTGCTTCATGGATGCAAACTAATGAAGAAATACGACGGGGACCCTATCCCAGTGATATGTGAAAATGTCAATTTTTTTCAGGTCATGTCGAGAATGATAAAAAAGGAGGGAATAGGAAGTGAGAGTAGCGAAAAAAGGAGGGAATAGGAAAGGGCGTACCTAGGGGCCAGCGGGGGCCCTGGTCCTCCCGCCCTCGAAATTAACCTACTTTATCCTATTTTATTTATCCAAAAAAATATTTTTTTTTAAATTTTAATTGTATTTTGGTTGTTTTATTGAATTTTTTAATTAAATTTTTGATGGTTTACAAAAAATTCGGCTCGGGGGCTTTCGCCCTAGAACCCCCAAGCAGGGGATGCCGTCCCCAGTGCACTCCATACCTTCTTTCCAACTCACATTAGATTCAAATATTAACAATTACTTCCCTAAAATAATTTCTTATAATCACTTAAAAAAATATATATATACCGAATATAAACAAAAATTCGCCCCCCCTAGTATTTTTTTATGGGTCCGCCCTTGGTGAGAGTAGCGAACAAAGTTGATGGTAAACGTTGGTATTTTCAATCAGAAATCGGTTAATCGTCGATTTTTGAATCGACTAAAATCAAAGGTTTCGTAAATCGAAGGTTACAAAATCGGAGGTTTGAATAAAAAAAATTCAAAAATATTAAAATCGCAGATTTTCGGAAGTTTCAATCGGCTAGATTTTTTTATTTTTTATTTTAAAATATGATTTTTGTCGGTCAAACCACTGCCCCATGGTTTGACCGGCGATTTTCCGACGAAAATCCACTGGAATTATTTAATAATTTTTTTTTTGAAAAAAGGGTGTGTGGGTGGGGTGTGAAGGGCATGCCGGAAACCCGGCGAATATAAAGTTTTTATATACTTTATTTATGTGATCCTGATTGCCCAAGCCATTAACCAAGATGCACACCACAAAGTTGGACTTGCTCGAGACCCTAGGACGTTCTCCAAAGTAACAATAATGATATTCGACTACAAATTGTTCTATGAATCATTCAAAGATTTGCACCAAGTGCCATTGACTATAGCCAATATTATCAAAACTTTGAAGATGCATTATGAAGGTCAAACTCATGATGATACCAGAGTTGCATCTCAAAAGGGCGAAACGGACAAAGTGGCTAGAGGGATGTCACAATGGGTCGAAGATCATTTGGAACTTCCAAGTGGGCTGGTGATGAGAGATAGGTTGACTAAGTTTAAGGATGGAATTGTTGGGCTGATCCAAAGGTTTTGGGCTAAAGAAATACAAGGCCCAATTTGTTCCAACAAGCCAAATTGGCCAAGTCCAAGTTGTCCATTTGATTGGTCCATAAGACAAGGCTCAAAGCATGTCTATGCACGACCTAGGGAGCACAATTTAGGCATTACCATGGCTAGACAAGTATCCACGTTCAAGGGGCTTCAAGGACATGAAGTTGGAAGGATGATCATGCTTTGGTTGAAGACAAATGCGTTTAGAAGGCTGGATGGTCAAAGATTGCATTTAATGGGTCAAAGTTACCCCATTTGATCAGCAAGCCAACTCAGGGTTCAAAAAAATAGTGTTTGAACCAGGAGATTGGGAGCTGGTGCACCAAAGGACTAGAGAATGGCGAACAAACTCCCTAAATTGGGTGATGGATCTATGGTGGACTGTATCAGTGATAACATGTACAAGATTGGCTTCTAAGGTAAGATTTTTGACCGTACAATTTTTGAAATTATTGATGGACTTCTGTTTCATGTAGGTCTGGATTTGAGGACAAATCCTTTTGAAGAGTTCCTTCAACCTTGCGTGGCCTTTACAAAATCAATGCATGCAAGGCTATGCATGATACGGCCAGATACTTCCTCGCACCAAATGCATGAAACTAAAAAAGGAGTGTACGGTCAAAGTCCCCACATGGAGTTACATGCACGTGTGAGTACCACATGGAAATTCGTACAATTCCATGCACGAGGCCAAAACCCATCCGATCATAACTCCTCATGGTCAAGGAGCATCATGACATTCCAAGAGTCAAGTAGGAGTAAGGGGCTTTCAATGCATGAAGATGAATAGTTTGGTCATACCTTGGCCAACTACAAAGGCACTTGAAAGGGTGGATGGTCAAACTTGGTATTTACAGAGTTCATGTACTAAAATATATGAGGAGTTTGAACTGGGAATGACGAGTCATGACACGACCAACAAACTTGGTCCATCAGGTGAGTATGATAATAGTGCAAAACTTAATATCACTTATGGATTTTCGTTTAATACAGGTCAGGATTTGAGGACAAATCATTTTGAAGAGAGAGGGAATGATGTGATCCTGGTTCCGCATGGCATTAACCAAGATCCAAACCACAGAGTTGGACTTGCTCGAGACCCTTGAACGTTCTATAAAGGAACAATGATGATATTCGGCTACAAATTGTTCGAGGAATCGTTCAAATATTTGCACCAAGTGCCATGGACAATAGCCAAGACTATCAAAGCTTTGAAGATGCATTATGATGGTCAAACCCATGATGACACCAGAGTTGCATCTCAAAAGGGCGAAACGGACAAAGTGGCTAGAGGGACGTCACAATGGGTCGAAGATCGTGTGGAAATTCCAAGTGGGCTGGTGATGAGAGCTAGGTTGACTAAGTTTAAAGATGGAATTGTTGGGCTGATCAAAAGGGTTTGGGCTAAAGAAATACAAAGCCCAATTTGTTCCAATAAGCCAAATTGGCCAAGCCCAAGTTGTCCATTTGATTGGTCCATAAGACAAGGCTCAAAGCATGTCTATGCACGACCTAGGGAGCACAATTTAGACATTACCATGGCTAGACAAGTATCCACGTTCAAGGGGCTTCAAGGACATGAAGTTGGAAGGCTGATCATGCAGTCATGCTTTGGTTGAAGACAAATGCGTTTAGAAGGTTGGATGGTCAAAGATTGCATTTAATGGGTCAAAGTCATTCATGGATGTGAAGATAAAGGGGCTTGGTCATGCTTTGGTCGAACAAAGGAACAACTTGAAGGTCTTGGACTTTTGTAGGTCCAAGACAAGCACTTGGAAGGATGGTAGAACCAAGAATCTTAGTCAAAGTTTTCATTTAATGCAAAATGTATCTAAACTAGTTAAATTCATGCATATTGTAGACTATAAATAGGTAAAGGTCGAACTCTTTAGGTATTTACTTTTGGATTTGTAAGATTTAAGCTTTTCTTAGATATTGAGTTCTGCTAGTCTTTTATAAAACATTCTCTTTCGACTTATCTATTACTTTGTTTCGAGTTTTAATGTCGTCGAGCAAGACTTATCATTTACTTCTTGGTTGAGACAAGTTCTCCTCAGGGTTCTAATTGGTGTCGTCTTTATTTTGAAACAACCCAAACACGTGCGCTTGGTTTTCACCTTTTCTATAGGTGACAGGTCAAGTACTCGACAACGTTTTCAAATTTCGATCCTTCTTGAACCATCAATATTTGTATTGAGTTTAGTCACACTTGTTGGCTAGGTTCATGTCATTTATTAAAGCGAATTTTTTTATAAAGTTAACAAGCCATTTATAACTTAATTAATACTTATTAACTTTAACGTATATCATATATGAATATAACTTATAAAATTTAAAAATGTATATCTTATAAAACTTAAAAACATCCGTAACTTATAAAAATGAAAAACTTATAAACTTGTATAATTTATAATTTCTAAAAATGTATAGAATTATTTATTTTATTTTTTCGAATTTTTGGGATTTTTAGGTTTTTAGGGTTTAAAACATATAAAATATATAAAACTTAAAAGTTTATATAAAATTAATAAGTTTATATATAAGTTTGTATAAAAGTTTATATAAGCTTATAAATTATACAAGTTAATAAGTTTATGAACAATACAAGTTATATAATTTTATAACTTTTGAAATTCTATAATTTTTATAAATTTATTAATTATGTCATGCTTGATAAATAATAATTTTTATGATATTTCGTACCCTAAAAAATATTTAAACCTTAAATCCTAACAACCCTAAAAAATTGCAAACCCTACAAACCCTAAATATGTCTATCCTATATTTAAAAATCCCAAATCTACAAAACCTAAATACATAAAAATTTAAACCCAAAATTCTAAACTCTAACAATCCTAAAAAAAAAAAAATATAAACCCTAAAATTCTAAATCTTAAAAGTTAAAACCCACTAAAAAATTTAAAAATCTCAAATCCTACAAACCCTCAACACTTAAAATTTTAAGATCTAAACCCAAGCTTAAACCCTAACAATCTTAAAAACACTAAAATATAATAAACCCTAAACCCTAATATCCCTAAAAAAACGTAAATATTCCAAATCCTACCAACCCTAAATATGTCTATCCTAAATTTTAAAACACTAAATCTACCAACCCTAACAAGATAAAAAAATTAATCCCCTAAATCCTAAACTCTAAATCCTAAACCTAACAATCCTATAACCCTTAATAAACCCTAATTCCTAAAACCCTATTATCCCTAAAAAAACACATAAAAAACCTAAACCCTAAAATTCTAAACCTTAAAAGTTAAAACCCACTAAAAAATTTAAAAATCTCAAATCCTACAAAACCCTAAACACTTAAATTTTAAAATTTAAACCCTATCCTAAACACTAACAATCTTAAAAACACTAAAAAAATTATAAACCCTAAAACCTAATATCCCTAAAAAACGTAAAAAATCCAAATTCTACAATCCCTAAATATTAAAACCCTAAACCCTAAATATAAAAATTCCAAACACTAAACACTAAAAACATAAAACATAAAAACATAAAAAATTGAAAATTGCTACCGCCGGATTTTCGGAATTGCTACCGCCGATTTTCCGCCGAAAATCCGGCGGTGGCACGAAGAACAAAAAAAGGTGATTGGCAGCTTTTTTTGGCGAAAATCCGCCGGACGGAAAATCGGTTGTGGACGGAAATCCGCCGGATGGAAAATCTGATGGAAATCTTGCTCTCCGATACGAGAGAAAAAAAGAGTGTAAAGCTGTTGTCGCCAGATTTCCGGCGGAAAACCAGCGACAGCATGTACTTTTTATTATTATTATTATTATTTTTCCATTTTTACTTTTTCACTTTTTACCACTATAAATATACCCCTCTTCTTCATTTCCAATCACACATTTTCTCTACTCTATTCAACTCAATTCTCTACTCTCTTCAACTCAATTTTCTACTCTTCTCGACTCAATTCTCATTTCTTAACTCTCATCTCAAGCTCAACTCTCTTTTTCTTGCTTAGTTACTTTTAATTTTTAGTTCATACTTTCTTAGTTGTCTCCTAGACCCTAGTCTTCTTATTTCTTCATTTTTCAAGTTCATACTAGCATTTTTTTCCATCAAAATTTTAGTTTACAAAAAAATGTCCAAAAGATCGCACATCTCGCTTTTACATCATGTCCTCCCACCCCTGGGGATTACTTCCCTTTTGATGACTTTGTTAACAAAAATATTGATTTGCGTGCTTTATAAGAGTTAGATTCAAAATTTTTGGGTGAAAGTTCGTTACTGATGGATGATACACTCTTGGAAGAAATTATTCGTGAAAGTGGTCCACGACATCATCAACAACAATGTCCACCCCGGTCGAGGATGACGACGACGCCCGCCCACCCAAGACTAGCAAATCTCTAATTTGGATAGACTTTTATGATAAAGTGGAAAACCCGACAAAAGGCCCCAAACATTATTATACATACTGTCGATTTTGTGTCGCCAAATATAAAGGTAACTATTTCATAAATATGTATTTAAATGTTTTATATAGCATTATATTAGTTTAAATATTAGTTTAAATATATGTGTTATTTGTTAGAATTCTAATTACATTGGTCTCAGAAGTTTCGTAGTAATCGTGCTCGTGAAAGGCTGTTTAGGGCCGGTTCTTAAGTAAGACCATTGTGACTCCACCGGACATCTGAGCCTTTCACGAAGAATGATAACACTGTCTAGGCAGGTGATCACCAGAATTTTAGTACGAGATCATCTACCTGAGTGCTTATCGAATCGATTAAGGCTTCTTAGACTATTGTAGTTTAGAATTATTAATTTTTTTGATAAGCCAGATATTTTATATACGAAAATAGTATTTACAAATATGGAAAGACAACTAAAACTATAATGAAAATATAGGGAAAACATGAAAAAACCGTAGGCAAACTACATGCAAACGTCTTATTTTGCTAGCCGTGAGTGTCAGTAGGTGAAGACGACTTTTAATCTCATAATCGTGATTTTTATATCCTACTCATACTTCTTATCCTCTCTTATAGTTAAGGGTGATCAGGAACATAGCTCCCCTAACGTCATGAATGCGTCGGCATCTCGACATTGAGTTCATAGCCTTCACCCGCTTTTCACCCAGTCTGGATGCCATAACTATCAACTTATCGGTATCCCTTTCGGGAATATCAGTGCATAGCTCAATCCAGCTCGATGAGCTATCCTTGTAATATGAAGAAGATATTTCCGGTTGAGCTAGGATGTAGAGTTTCACTCTCAATTGACCATTCGGCCTCGTTCACCCCTTATTCTCATTGCGTCTACTGATTTCATCACTTAAGCCTTTCACTGCTTTATTTGTTTGCCTTGGCTGCTTGATTCCTTCACCAACTGGATTTACCAACAAAAGACTTTTTGGATACTTTTTGCTTTCATTTTTTTCCATCAGTCAGAGTTCCCTTTCATCCTCATGTGTATGCCCAATAGTGCATCTTGAGTGCTGTTTCTTTCTCTTTAGTGTTGCCTTACCCGATCTGAAGTTAACTGCCTAAATGCTGGAATTTCCACAAAAATGCATGTTCTTTCGAAAGCCCCTTGAATTTATGCCTACGCTTGAGTGTCTTCTTAGTGCCAGCATCATTATTGCCTACAGTATTCATCCTTCTATTTTGTGATCTCCGGTACTGCTATCAACATTGCACTTGTTGAGGAAACCATCTACTTGAGTTTGAGTTGTTGAATCCATTAAAACTGTATGATTCCCTCAATTTGCTCCATTTCTTCAGGTGTATGAAGTACTTTTCTAGACTGTACTCCATCCTATGAGTCTTCCTAGTTCATTCCAGCAGTTTGCGCCAACGATAGACTTGGATAAAAACATCCTTGAGATAGCACAATAAACATTAAAATATGGATCGGATGGACGTTCCCCGAGAGCGTGAGGCTACTCAGAGAGAGGGTGTGGATGAATGATAGCTATCTTCTTGGATCATAAGTACCTCCCTTCCGCACCTGTACCACATTTACATGAGACCAAATAAGCAAGAATAGTTTAGAATTAGTATTAGATTAGTTAACTAAAGAAATTATGAAAATCGAAGGTGGATGCTATAGATCGCTTTCCAATCATGTAAAATATGCACATCCGGTAGAATACAGAATATATCCTAGCCAAACACAATTATTGAGTTGGGGTTCTACCCGCGGTGCCGGTGCTGGACCTGGACTTGGAAGTCCAGGTATGTATCCTTCTAGTCTTTTTACATATAATCAAAATGCAAATAGAGAGGGTTTATTCAGAGGGTCTTTCTTTTAATTTTCCGAAAAGTTAACTTTGAATATTATGTGCAAACATGCTTACAACCATTATTCTCTAGAATAAATCGTAAATCACACTCTACTAATATTAAAAAAATATTTTTTTTAGAAGAAAAAGACAATTATGTAAACTTTTTTGAAATTTAGGGATACAAAAGTAGGGCTGTGATGTGAATTTTTGCTCGCGGAAGATAAGCATGGAGTCGGGAACTTATTCTTGTATCAAGATAAACGCATGAATAACACAAATTTTGAAATTCACAAAATTAAAAGGATAGATTGTGTAACCAAATAAAAAGTTACACGAAATAGAAGGATGGAAAAGAACGGAGATGGAAGAAACGTATTATGCCGTAGAAACTCAATCAAACATGGAACATCAACCCCTAGCCAACTACTACGCT
>JAOWBN010214043.1:0-13706 GCA_028565015.1 Pinguicula moranensis
GGAGAAACTTTTGTTAACGAATCTTCTTCACATCGTTCTCGTGTCATTACAACATATTTATAGTACGAAGTAAAACACAGACAATTACATTTCATGCCTAATAAATGAGACGTGACAGCAAGCGTGCTTGTTTTCTGATAAACGTGTATTAGGTGTGCTTCTTGACTTGACAGCAGGCGTGCCTCTTTATTGTCACAACAAGTTTAAACCAAGGAGAGGTCTTAGACAAGGAGATCCTCTCTCAACCTTTCTCTATTTGTTAGCCGCTGAAGGACTATCCAAAATGATCACCAAGGGTGCTGAGCTGAATTTGCTCACAAGAGTTAAGATAGGTAGAGGCAATATTCATCTAACACACCTGCAGTTTGCTGATGATACTCTACTCTTTGGAGAGGCATCATGGAATACTATAAGAATATTTAAAGCAATACTGCAGAACTTTGAAATGGCCTCGGGTTTGCACAAACTTCTGCAAAAGCAGTCTATAGGATTGAATATGCCGGAGGGAACAGTTCAGGAGATGGCCTATTACCTTGGTCGTAAAATAGGCTCTCTACAATTCATTTACTTGGGACTGCCTTTAGGATCCAACCCAAGGAAACAAGCTACCTGGAAACCTGTCCTAGGAAAAATATAGTCGTGCTTTAAACTCATGTGATCACAAGTGTATATCTTCTGGAGGGAAACTGATACTGTTAAACTCAGTCCTAGCAGCACTGCCTGCACACTTCTTTGGCTATTTAAAAACTCCAGTAACTGTGATAAAGAAGTTAAACTCCATTCAGAGATCATTCTTCTGGGGAGGAAGTAAGGACAAAAAGAGGATATGTTGGCTATCTTGGGATCAAAATCACCTCACTTCTGGAAAGAGGAGGACTGGGAGTCCGAAGCCTCCAAGCCTTCAATGAAGCCAGGCTGGGTAAATGGTGTGCCAGGATATTGATAGAAGAACATAGCCTTACTTTAAACATACTTAGATCAAAATATGGGTGCAGGGACTTGCTGGAAATAGGAGGACTTCGTGAGTTGAGACAACCAGGCACTGATCTAAGGAGTAACATAAGAGACAGTAGGACTTATGCATCCTCATGGTGGAAATGTTTTGCAAGAAACAGCTAACTCCCCTCAGTTTCAACAAAATATACAAATCAGTCTTGGTTGTGGTGACAACATCAGATTCTTGACTGGTAGATGGTTTCAAAATACCTCCCTTGCTGAGAGATACCACAAACTGTTCAGAATTGCAGCTAACAAACATATTCACATAGTAGATATGGGGCAGTGGATTGATAACGCATTGAACTGGATTTGGTCTTGGAGAAGGCAATTGAGAGAATCTGAACAAAGTGAACTAACAAATTTACAGTCTTTCTTGCAGGATGTAGCACCTGATGTTCAAAGAAAAGATGGCTATGTCTTTGAAGGGAATAAAAAAGGCAAATACACGGTCAGATTAACATACAACCAGATCATCAACTCAAATAGTCCATACACGGCTGAAGAAGCATCAAGTTTGAAAACTGTTTGGAACAAGATAGCACCTAACAAAGTCATGATCTTGGCCTAGAAACTGATTTAGAATGCCTTGCCAGTAAAATTTGTACTACAACACAGGAGCATTATCCAGGAAGGACAATATTTGACATGCCCCCTCTGTCTCTCAAGTACTGAACAAGAAACTATCAATCATATTTTCATTAACTATTCTATCACTGTACAGGTCTGGAGCATGATGCATGAATGGTTATTTACTAAGGGAGGAGGAATACTCAATGCTCTACAGGCACCAACCTTGTGGAATTTCACTGAGGCTAAACCACAAAATGTCAATGAAGATGCATGGAAATCCATTTGGCTCACTATGGTTTGGTATATTTGGAAAACAAGGAACATGGTACACTTTCAGGCCATGGAAATAAGTTTACCCAAGATTGTACAAAGCATCCAAAAAACTACATGGCTCTGGATCAGAGCAAAGAGAACAACAAAGTTCTTTTCATACTCATTCTCTGACTGAATACTAAACTCAAGAAGCTGCATTCAATTCACCTTGTGATTTTCTGTCAAGATTGTCAGCTACAGAGGCCACTTGAATCACTCACATGAGTACAAGCTGTCATAAAACTCTAAGGCATGGTTAGATTTCGAATGAGCTGTGGACCAATGCTTATTAACAAATGAGTATTGATAGGGTGACAGTCATGATGTTGAAATCTACTCATGTTCATTCTTGTTGATAAGATGATAGCTGTGATCTAATAGTTGAGTTGTGTACCACTTCGTGATATATTGACAACTTTGAAGCTTGGTGAGTTATGTACCAGCAAGCATCAATAGATCAGTGAAGGGTGAGGATAGCTGAACACTCTGTAGCAACACAATCCACCAGATGGTTGCACTGAATTCAGAATACAACAGGGGATGAGGGAAGGAAGAACACTATTTACTGATAGATTGTATAGAAAGTAGTGGACGTGATCACCTATGTACCTATGTACTCTTTTTCTTTTCTATAATGAAATTTGGCTTAACTAAAAAAAAGTTTTTTGCTTTTAAAAAATAGCTTTGCAAATTGAACTTTACAAAAGTAACCCTATTCTACCTTCTCACTTTGGAATTTTTTAGGCTTGTCTACACCTAAGTCTCCGCCAAAAACTAATATTGCAAATATCCTAAAACTGCTTTGGCGGTAAAAAAAAATCAAAATTAGCTTTGTAGAAAAACTTTTAAACCCACACTTAAACCCTTGTAGGCTTTTCTAGGCATAAATTTGTGTTTTGTTTTCTCATTCCCCTCACTGGTTCGCTTGTTACTTGTTTTATTTTATTTTTTTGTTCGCTCCCAACAAATTGTCTCACATACTATACTACAATTATAAATTTCCAAAAAAAACTCTACTACAATTAAATTAATTTGCTAAATTGTTTTTGGGGAATCGTGGTTTTTATCTTTCATTCTTTTGGCCTTTGATCATTGAGATTTTCTCCTTGGTTATGCGAACGGATCTGTTTGGGTTCGGGTTCGGGTTCCGGATTCATTTTGTTATTTGATTATTTATAAATTTTGTTTTTTGAGAAACGATAACCTTTGCCAAATCGATTAAAATTGGGCATGCCAAATCAATTTCGCCTTCGATCGGTTTCAGTTAGATTTTTTGATTTCATATAATTTTCCAATTAAATTATTGATTAACTAGAATCCGTAAAATTCGATGAAAAAACTATGAAGCCATGATATTATTATATGTTATGCTTAAGCCAAAAAATGATACGTTATAATTTAGATATTATCAGTTAAATGAATTAATTATTTTAAAATATTTGATGGAAAGAGTACTTTAGAACTAAATAATACTAGTTTGAGAGGATTTTCAGCAAGTATATAAAATAGTATAAATCAAATTTATATTAATTTAAAAGAAAAGATATGAATTTTTTTTATAATTCGTAATACATATTTTATCTTTTGAAATAAATAAATAAATATCATACAACAGTCTATATGGTTTATTACATAAGGGCGTGTGAAACATATTTGAAAAGCAAGCTGCATGAGATAAAAAAAACAATAACTAAAAATTGATATTCAATATGAAGATATTGTGAATAATAATAAGAAGAAGAAGATGTTATAGATGTAGATGATTGAGACCGTTTCTACGGATAAGACTTTTGTAACTGCAGTCCTTTTCTAGTTCGTATCCCTATATATAGAGGAACTAAAGATAATATACGGAGAGACTTTCACGATCATTCCAATTCTTTTCTCTTTTACTTCTCTGCAGATTCTTTTGCTTACAACACGTTATCAGCACGAATTTGCTCGTTCTAGAAGATCCAGGCCTTCGTATCTAAAACTTTCCGTAAGCTCCAGGAAAGAAAACAAAACAAAACAAAACCCTCCGTAGACAAGCAGAAGCAGAACAAAAAGAATGTCTTATCGACCGCGCCGCCATCCTCCTCGACGGCCACCAATTGTAGTGCGGAAGGTTTGGGATTTTAATCTCGACTTCGAGTTCTCGCTCATACAGAAATCTCTGCTTCGATATCTGTTTACTTTTGTGGATACCGAATTTCCCGGCACTATCTTCGAATTGGACGGAGACGGCGGTAAGCACCGCTGAGAACCGGTGGCGCTGTACGCCCTGATGAAGCGAAACGTCGACGCTTCGAATTTAATCTAATTCGGTCTGACAATCTCCGACGCTGACGGTAACTTTCCCAACTTCAGATCAGAAGAACAGTACCTGTGGGAGTTGAATTTCAGAGATTTCGACTACGACCACGACTTGCAGAACCCCGATTCCATCTCTCTAACCCGCCGCCAGGGTATCGATTTCGAAAAAAAAAAAAAAGGGCAAACGGGGTCGATTCACGCAATTTCGCCATGTATTTCAAGATTCCGGTCTGGGTCTGAGTTTCTTCGGTTGGAATCGTGTTTGGATTACGTTCCATGGGCTGTACGATTTTGGATATTTCATCAAAATTTTAACAGGTAAAGAGCTTCCCGATGAACTCCAAGATTTCACGACTTTGGTGATGCTATATTTTGGCAAACAAGTTTACGATCTGAAGAACATCTTGGAGCTTTTTGGTCTCCATGGCGGTCTGGAGCGTGTGGCGAAGAGCTTGAACGTGGACCGGGCTGCGGGCCGGAGCCACCAGGCCGGTTCTGATAGCCTGCTTACAATGCAGGCTTTTTGGATGCTGATGAAGAGGCAACAGTATTTTTGCATGTTGTCTGTAATGGAAAAGTGCAATCATAAGTTTTACGGATGTTGTCAGGTAGTAGGATGAGTTTGGTTTGTAATTGGTACTTTATCTTATCTTGTCTAAAGAGAAACTAGTGAACAAACGTTAACCCTTTTTGTCTGCTTTACTTTGTAAATGCTTAAGGCTACTCACACGAATATTTTAGAAGTAGAAAAAAAACGAGACAGAGACTGCCTGGAAAATATTTAAAAAATAATTTGATTGCATGAGTACAAACAAATTATTTTTAGATATCAATGCCCACCCAAACTCTTAAATGGACCGGGTTTACTCAGCTGCTTTGCTTAGCCAGCCTAACCGGATGGGCAGAGCTACGCAAGTTATTCCTACTCATTTTATATCTCTAACAACCTTTATCACAGCAATAATTTATGAAGGGAGAGGCGGTAGGATTGAAAGATCACCGGCGTGGCGTTCTCTCTTTGGGAAAATTTGAGAAAACTGTCTGATACTTTTTACATCTCACGTTACCCGCTAGATTGGTCAGTCAAAGAATTTTATCTGGTATTTTGAAATTGTGGTCTTGTGGTTGATCTTGATGTGGTGTTTGGGAGAAATTTACGTTTATGAGATTTAGAAAAAGGAGGGAATGAAGCGGAGTTGTTGAGGAAATTAGAGGAGGTGTCAGGTGTGTGTCGTGCCCTTTAATATGGTGGTAAACAAGGACTAAGGAGCGATTCCAGAAAAAACCTGACAAATTGTCTGTAATGGAAGAGTGCAATCAGGAATTGTAGGGGTGTTGTCAACAAGTAGGATGAGTTTGGTCTGTAAGTGTGCATTTGTAGTCAGGCTATTAATTTGATTAAGGGCATGTTTTGTATCATTCGCTATTTTTATTTTCCGTTTTATTTTCTCTTTTGATTTTACTTCTCCTTTCAATTTTGTATTTTTTGAGTATTTAGTAAAATTATGAAAAAATTAAAAAAATTATTGAAATAATATTTGCATGTAAGTTTTATTAAATAGTGTTTATAGTTAAAATTGGTAAGATAACTTTAATTTATTTACGAAATTGTCATTAAAAATAGAAGTAGAAAAAAAAAGTAGCCTACTACCTACTTTTGAAAAAAAGAGTTTTGGCTGAAAAAAAAAGAAGGAGAAGTGGAATTTTAAAACACTATTTTTTAAATAATTTGAAGAAAAAAAAAGGAGAATGTGAAAAATAATCTGAAAAAAGTGATATAAAACAGAACCTAAATATGATAACTACGGGTTATCCCACTTTATCCATTATTTGGTACACATGCAGTAGTTATCCTCGGACCGATGAATTTTGACTCAATCCAAGATAAGAGGGTGTTAACTCCCCTAAATCTCTCTCAAAAAATGGGCAATTTTCGTAATCCTGCCAATAGCCCCACAGTAAAATTACGCAAATGCCCCTATATTTTCAACATATTACAACATTATAGTATAAATAATTGTTGCCTCTCATTTCAACCTAGGGTTTTCTCATATTTGACGCACGAACATTGCAATTTTTTGTGGAACGGCAGATTCCTCCTGTAGCGGTGACTCCTTCCCGGCGACAGCATTCCGACCGGTCTCCTACATCTTTCATCTATGTAACCAAAAAACCAACTCTTTTAACCTTTCAATTTCGTATTTATCATCCAATTTCCTGTAGTTAGTTGTTCTTAGCTTAAGGTTATTGTTCCATCTCAAGTTTTGTATACATATTTACATCTTTCAATAATTGTGTTTGGCTCGTGTTTTTATTGTTCCCACCTTTCGATAATTGTTCATACCTAAGAATTTAGAGGCTAAAAGCATAACCAAACTCTGTTGAAGCAAAAAACATCACGATTTCTAGTTTTCAATTGTTTATTTTGTACGATAGTTGTTCAATTTCTTGTTTATGATTGTTCTTAGCTTTCGAAAGAGCATTTTACCACAAGAATGTATCTTTTGGTTGTTATTCAATTTCAAGAAAGGAAAAACGTAGACCACTATTTATGTGGACTATGGCTTGTTTTTTGTTTCATTTTGATGGGGTTTGTGGCACAACATAGCTATTTGCTATGGAGGAAGAATTTTTGTTACTGTAAACTTCTATGATGAATTTATTGGATGTTGCAATATTCTTAGTTTGCGCAAGAGTTTTTATTACTGTGTTGCCTACTATCATTGCATTAGAGGGACAAGTGCCATACGACCGCATAAGCGTAAGCGCAAGCATAATCGGAATGCACATCCTAAATACTTGATCTTTAACAAAATTTCTGAAAGATTGGCTTTCCTGGAAAGGATCACTCAAGAGGCTAACAAAGAATGTTTCAAGAACTTGAGGATATCCAACCCAGCATTCACTGAACTTTGTAAAATTTTGAGGGATGATTGTGGCTTGAAAGATGATCACTAGTGTCAGTGGTTGAGAATGTTGCGATCTTTTTGCGCATCCTTGCAAACCACCAGAAAAATAAGATCTTGCGAACTGATTTCCAACGGAGTATCCAAACCATTAGTCAACTATTCCATTAGGTGTTGCACGATGTGCTTAAGTTGCGTAGCAGATTACCTGTAACACCTACTCCAGTCGATCAAACATATGCTGATAAGAGTTGGAAATGTTTTCAGGTTTAGTGTAATACCTATTTTTTCCTATATGGCAGTTTTATCAACACTTTCGCAATGTTATCTTAAATTGTAGGAATGCGTGGGCGCACTGGACAGTACCTATATACTGGTGCACATTCAAGTAAAAGATCAACCATAGTTATGGACAAGGAAAGGTCATTTGGAAACAAATGTCCTTCGAATTTGTGACATTTAAGGGCGTTTTGTCTACATGCTTCTTGGTTGGGAGGGTTTAGTTGAAGATGGTCGTGTGCTCCGTGATGCAGTCAGTCGTCCCAATGGACCTAGGGTCCAAAGTGGTGAGTTAAAAATGATATTTCGTAGAGTTATGGTCCTTGCATAGGGCTAAAGATTATATTTGTTGGTTTTCGCATGAACGCATTACTTATGTGATAGTGGATACATGCATAGTGAATGTTTCCTCACTCTATATAGGCAAATATGGTATCATCTACAGGAATGGGGTGGTGCAAATACAAAACCACAAAATTACAAAGAATTATTCAATCTACGTCACTTAGCGGCACACAATGTCATTGAGAGATCCTTCATTATGAAGAAGTGCTTCGTTGTTTTAAGGAGCCCCACTTACTATCACATTAATACACAGTCTGATATTATTTTAGCTTGTGGTTTGCTGCAAAACTTTGTCATTAATGTAACACCTTCTGATCCATTATTGGACCCGGCTGGTGCCCACATTGCTAGCCTGGAAGAGCATAATCGAGCTATGGATGAGATAGATGATCACATTCAATCTATTAGTGCGACTCTGGGATGAAATTGGTTTAGGGATAATATAGCCAACAGGCTGTGAGAAACCTATACTTCCCAAGGGATAAAATGAAGCTTTTTAGTTAGCTTGAACTATGAGTTGTGATTATTTCCATTTGGTTGCTTAAGTTTGTCTAAACTATAAGTTGCGCTTTTTTGTTGTGACTGAATTCAATTCTTAAACATTTGATCATTTGAACTACGTATGTTCTGTTGATCTCACCCTACGTTGTTTTCTAGGTTGCTTATGTTGCTTGTATGTAGGTACACAAGTATGGATGAAGCCATCCACCAAGACAACAGGGATGAAGTAGACTCTGAGAAAGTTGAAGGTCAAACATTACCTGCTTCTAGAACTAGATATGACCTCACAGCATCGTATAAATGACCAATTACTATAGCGAGTCAACCGATAAGAAGATAAAGGTTGAACCTTCGCCAGAGCCTACTAACAGTAAGAAAGTTTACTTAACTCCGGACGAAGAAAAAACCTTGGTGACGGCATTGATGGAGCTATCTCTTGAAGGTTGGAAGGAAAGCCATGGATGGAAGAGGGGAACTCACTATAAAGCTGCTGCTAAGGTAAAATCATTGGTGGAAGGGAGCACCGTTACTGCAAAGAAGGTCGAGAAGAAGATGCACAATTCGGGTAAGCAATATCAGTTATTGAATGAATTTACAAAACTAAGTGGTGTGGCAATTGATCCAAGGACGCACACTATAATTCTTGATTCTGAGGATATGTGGGCAGAATATGTACAGGTACATCTACTATTTTTTTTATGAGTATGCAGTTGGTTTATCGAATGTTTTGGGTAAAGATGCATTCTTTGTCTTGATAATGCACAGGTGAACAACAAATATCTTGAACTTAGAGGCAGAAATTTCCCATACTATATGAGTTGTGGTGTGAGTTATTTGGTCAGTACGAAGTTACAGGATCAAGGGTCGGAGACCACATCATGACAGAAAGGGAACGTCCTCCGACACAAAAGGATGTCTTCGAAATCATCGATGACTTTGAAGAAGGAATTGATTATTCAACTGATTCCAAGGAAACTTGTGTTGATGATAAAGACCAATCATGTGTCGATGGTGAAGTAAGTGTAAACCGGGAAAAGTGCCAAAAGATGACTAGTCAGTCAAGCCTAGTCTCTAAGGTAGGAGAGACCCTCTCAAATGTAGATACAATATTCCATAGAGCAGAAATGTTCTTTTCCAAACAAGAGCATATTATAGATGAGAAGTCAAAAATGTAGAAGGGCGGCCGGTTGATGAAGCATCTGCAGGAGTACAAAAAGATGAAACTGGAGAACAATATTTGACTTGTTGACCACCTTATTAGGCACGATGGACAATACTACTATTGGTCTAATCTGGATAGAGAGGGTCGTGCAGAATTTATCCAGCGGTTTTGCCAAGGGAAACTGACCTAAGCTTGAAACTTATGTATTTTTTGACAGTATGGACTATTTATCAGCTTCCTATGTATGCTGATGTGTTATGCTTTTTTGGATTTAATGTGTAGCAACATAGATATTGATTTGTGTAAAAACAGGGTTGCCTTGATTTCTCTTTTTGCCTTAATTGTGCAGCAACAAGAAAAATTTAACTTGTGGTATTGGAAAAGTTATTCATCAATACATAAGAGTTGTGGCTCTACACCTAATTGTCACTACAGCTTTTATTCATTAATACACAAGAGCATTCACATTGTTGCCTTAAGTGTTTTAGGCCACTTAAAAGGTTATTCATTAAGATTGAGGCTGCATTTTGCACCCAAGAGCATTCGTACATAAAACCAATAAAAGCCAGAACAAGGATCGAACAAGAAAACAAGATCTATACAGATCGTTCCTGCGTACAAAAAACCCAGATTTGAAAATAGGCAAATTATTCCCACATACACAGAACTACTCATCTATTCGATTCAAACTACATAAACTTCAAATTAAAACAACATAACCAGCCAACTTACAAAAGCTTAAAAATTAGACGAAAATAGTACAACCCAATTTGCATCTTCAAAACATGGGCATAGGGGATGTCGCTAGGTCAAGTATTCATTGGTGACACAGGAAGATGCCTCACTTACTGCGAACAGATATCGATAGACAGTCAGCTCCTCCTCCTCCTCGTCAATGATGATTGGATTCTTTTCCCAGTTGCCGATTTTATGATCCTTTGAAGCTTGACTGGATTTTCCCGGCGAATCTGTCATGGAGGCCAAAAAGGGGCACTTGAATTCATACTTTCTTCGTTCTTTGTATGCACGGACCATCATGCGCAAAGAAAACCTGGTTGGTAGTTTCACCAATCGACGACGAGGTTGCGACGGCTCCAATGGTCGTACGGCGGAAGGTGGGGGTGGGTTTCATAGATGTGGATGGAGGTAAATTTTTTTTTGGAGAATTGGAGATGAGAGGCTAGGGGTGAACACATAACCAGGAAATTTATACCTAAATTATGAGGGTTTTTTGTAGAAGGATAACTCATTAAAGATGTGGCTAGATAGCTACACGGTTGTCCTTCTATACCAAACGACTTTTTTCAGATGTTATCCTGTGTGACCATTACCATATCGGTTTTCTTTTATTCTATCCCGCTATATTCCCCTAGTTATCCACAATGAGGGTAGGACATATCAAACTACTAAGCGCACCCTAATTGGTACTTTGTCAGTTGTCTAAAGAGATACCAATGATGATTAAGATGGTACACACACGCATATTTTCAAATTTGGACATAATTATGTCTTAAAAATCAAGTTTGAGAGAGAGACTGTGGTCCGATCGTATAGTAGCCCACAGGTGACGCTCATAATTATTTCGCGGTCAATAAACCACTAAAGGTAAAATATTTGTTGTAGTTGAGATTTGAACTTAGGGTTTTAGGTTTAGGCCCACAAAACCGGTTAGTCCTGACCCCCAGGCCAAAATGCCCATCTCAGGCTAGTAAGGCAAAACTGAACATGGTGAATAAAGATGCCTGGTCCTGATTTGCCCAGAGTTGATATGGCGCAAGAAAATTGAGCAAGAAAGTCGTAAGAAAACTGGTGGGACTATTGGTTAAACCAATTAATTTGCTGTGTTTAACACTTGGGGGCCCATTGGATCTGACGTGACAAGTTTTCTTGCGCTTCTTACTTACGCTATATAATTTTTGTGATTTACCTAGTGATCAGAGGCTGCAAAAAAGATAGTCAAAATGGCAAAAGGCCCCTTAGTAACACTTCATTCATGTGGGTATCTATTTGATTTCCTGCGTACTACTCGTAATGGCCATCATATATTCCCATTTTTATGTAATACATATAAGCCAACGTTCTGTATCTTTTCTTTTTATATAGTTTACACCTTTCATTCCTAAAACCTGTGTAAGAACTACAATAAAGTTAATAGGCATTTCCTCATTACTTTATCGGACTGTTAGGCAACTTACCTATGTCTTTTCAAAACAATCGAACTTAACTATTGAACTTTGGAAAAAAGGCCTATAGCCCCCAAATTGTATTATACACACTCTAGTGTGAGCAAAAATTTAGTTTAAACTCTGAAAAGTCGATTTTAATTTTTTGGGATTTATTGCCTATTTATCGAAGTATAGATAGTAAGTTGGCTCTTTTAAAAGTATAGAGTGACATTGGTAAGTTAGCTAATAGCAAAAGTACAAAGGGTAAGTTGTATATTTGGTCAGAGAAAACGTCATGAGATAGAAAGTAGATGAAATGCTCTGTGATTCCGTCGAAGATGAGAATGGGAAAACTCCTCCGATGCTGGCACCTAGCCGATCGGGTGGCTGCAACACTGCTACTGAGGCGTGTGATCCTCCAGATTCTACAACTGCTACAACAACCCGATGCAAAGCTGCGGCTGAATCTTTCAATGAGGGTCTGGAACAATCCGCGATGGTCTCTGCCCCGTGTACGGCCTCATCCATGTGGGCAGATGAAGTGAACGAAACTGTTGTTTCTGATGTGGAACTAAATCTGGCGGATGAGGAACAGACGATTCGCCGGAGATCTGAGAAATACCTCATTTTCCCGACATTTGACACAATGTCTGAAACTGCGATTGAGTCTGTCGCGAGGAGGAAGGATGCTGGCCGGAAAAGCAAGGCGCAGAGAGCCCACTCCAAGCGATTACGACAAAAAAAATATGCTAACCCGGCCATTAGCGCGGCGTTGAACGGTATATCGGAGAAGCTGGGCGGCGGTACTCCGAGATCCTTTGACTTTTCGACCACTGAGACTCCAGATCCGACCGTTGGAGGAACAACGGTCCCTGTTGACGAGCGCAGTTTGAAAAAGCGTGCCATCCACGTGCCCCCCTCGTGCATCCATTCTGAGCCAACTGTAACCAAGTCCTCTCAGCTGACAGATTCGAATCCAAAACCGATCCAGAATAATGAAGCTGTAGATGAGGATCTGGCTGGCAAGGGACACACATTCACTCCACCTGAAGATAGCAACTACAATACAAATGCTCCTGAGCCTCAGCTGGACTGGGATGAGGTCAAGAGGAAGAAGAAAGTACACAATTAGCTGGCGAGACCTCCCCTTCCACCACATATTGTAAGCTTGCGAGAGAACACTATTTCCTTTCATGTCACTAACCTCCCCCCATATCACCAAAATGGATATATGGACGACTTTTACAGGATACGGTGATCTGAAAGATACTTATTCTCCGCCTCTGAAAACAAATCAAAGGCCTTATGCATTCGTGCGCTTTGCGCGAGGAAAAGACCCCTACATACTGGAAAAGGAACTAAGAGGAATCTGGATGGGAGCACACAAACTCTCTGTGAATCTGGTCAAACTGCCTGTCCCTGACGGGAGATATGGCTATGATGCGTCCTCTAGCCAGCTGCGACACTCCAATGTAGGCCAGTCCAATGCAGATACACCTGACCCCAATGATGGAAGTTGCAAAATTCTGACCTATGAGCTTGATAGCGAGGGAACTGAATGGCTAGAAAATAGTATTCTTGCCAATCCGCAAAGTAGCGTGACGACAGATTCAGTGAAGGCGCATCTCAAGGCCTTGAAACTGGATCTTGGCTCTGTTACTTTGGTTGAAGGGGGAGAACTCCTACTAACCTATCCCAACGTGGATTTGCAAACTACCTTCTGCGTTAGGCCTGAGCTGATCCACTCAACGGGACTTGTGTCTGTTCGGCCATGGCGACATGGGCGTCATGAATCTAGTCGAGCAGTGTGGATACAGATCAGAGGCACTCCACTCCATGGCTGGTGCTCTGGTCTGTTCAGAAAAATTGCTTAATCATTCGGTGAATTTGTGCTGCTGGACAAAGAGACAGAGAACAGAACTAATTTACAGATGGCAAGGGCACTCATCCGGACCAAGGCAGGCACGACAATTGATGAACATATTAAAATAACACTTGGGGAAGAATGGTTTAAGGTCCATGTTAGTGAAGAACGCCATTATGTGTCAACTGGACAGTGGAAAAGAGCGCAGCAACATCCTCCGCAGCATGACTACTAAGAATTTCCAGAACTCAAAAGGAACACAACAACTAGGCGCCATCACTCTGACAAGCACCAGGATATAATCAAAC
>JAOWBN010214054.1:0-13704 GCA_028565015.1 Pinguicula moranensis
TCATCCACTGGTTTGCACATTCTTTTCCATTTCATCCAGTGTAGCTTTCTTTGTCCATCATTGTAACCCCAAAAAAATTCAGCCATAAGTTTCCTAAATTCACTGAGGGCCCATTGGGGGATCTTCAGGCTAGCCATGATGTGGATAGGCATACTAGCCATGACATGCCGGATTAAAATCAGCCTGCCACCCTGTGATAGTAGTCTACCTTTCCAACCTGCCAGCCTTCTTCTGACTTTGCTTAGCAATGGCTCAAGAGCCTGTCTAGTCAATCTACCAGAAAACAGGGGGGGTGCCTAAGTAGGTCATGGGAAAGGATCCAAGTTTGAATCCAGTAGCTTGCTGTATCTGATGGCTTCTAAGAGCACTAATGTGCTTAGATAGGAAAAGTGCTGATTTCTCCTTGCACAGCAGCTGCCCTGACCAGGTACAATATAACTCCAGAACTTTGAGAAGATTCCTCATCGACCTTGAGTCTCCTCCTGCAAAAACAAGTATGTCATCAGCATACATGAGGTGAGAGATCAATGGAGCTCCAATAGGATGATGAAATTTAGAGATAGATCCGAGGATAAAAGCTTTATGTAGCATCTGTGATAAGGTATCTTGCACAAGAATGAATAAATAAGGGGATAGTGGGTCTCCCTGTCTTAGGCCTTGCTTAGACTGGAAATATCCCAAGGATGTCCCATTGAGCAATACTGAAAACCATGGTCCTCTGATGCATCTCATGATGAGGCTTCTAAGGTCATCACCAAAACCTTTAGCTTCCAGCACTTCCCCCAAAAATTCCCACTTGACTCTATCAAAAGCCTTTGTCATGTCAAGCTTAGCCATGACATTACCCCCTTTGTGTTTCTTGTGAAGATATTGCAGCATCTCTTGAGCTAGAGTAGTATTTTCGAAAATGCTTCTGCCCCCAATGAAGGCACTCTGTTCCTCCCTTACCAGAAGAGGGATGTGTGCTTTGAGTCTGGCAACCAGCACCTTTGCTATGACTTTATAGACCACTGAGCTAAGGCTGATAGGTCTATATTTGTCCAGAGAATTAGGTTGATCAACCTTAGCAATCATAGCTATTGTATTTGAGGCAAACATTTTGGGAAGAGATGCACCCAAATAGAAATCCTTTACTGCCTCAGCTAGGTCATGTCCAGTTATGGTCCATGTGCTTTTGAAAAAATGAGATCCGAATCCATCAGGTCCAGGAGCACTGTCATTGGGAATAGACCATAATGCATTTTTAACCTCCTCCTTTGTTGGCTGCTCTAGCAATTTTATATTGTCCTCCTCAGTCAGCTTGGATGCAAATAATTCTGCCAGTACTTCTTGACTTGGGAGTGCTCCATTAGAGGGATGAGTCAGCATTGATTCGAAGTGCTTAACTGCTTCTTCATGGATCCTTTGCTGCCCCTCTATCAAGCTGCCATCACGTAATCTCATTTGTGCAATGCTGTTCTTATTCTGCCTTACTCTGATGGTGGAGTGAAATAAAGCTGAATTTTTGTCACCTTGCTTTATCCAGGCTTTATTGGTCAGCTGCTCAAGCCGGCTTAACTCTCTGGTTTCCCAAATACTGAGCTCAGATCTCTTCCTCTGATAATCATATTCTGTAGCATCTGAATGATTTAACTGCAGCTCTAGTTCCAAACTTTCAACTTCCGCTTCCAATTCTCTGATGTGATTTTCTGTTCTCCCAAAAATATCTTTGTTCCATCGCCTGAGCGCAACTCTCATCCTTTTGAGCTTGCATCCCAGTCTTAGCAATCCTGTTGTGTCTGTGCTGACTGTCCAGACATCCTTTACCAAAGGTTCATACAGATCCGAGGTGGTCCACATATTTTGGAACTTGAAAGTCTTGTGACCATATGTGTATACCAACTCATTGAGTTTCAGGAGAATTGGAGAGTGGTCAGATGTTTTCCTGCCTAGCAGCTGGTAGTAGCATCTAGGTTGCCACTTGAGGAAAGTTGTGTTAACTAGAGCTCTATCTAGGAGAGCCCAGGTTCTATGCCTGCCAGAATGGCCGTTGCACCAAGAGTACTTCTTCCCTTGTAGGTTTAAATCCATTAGCGCGCACCTATTAATAACCCTATTAAATTCTTGCATAGGCATAAGTGCTCTTGGAGCTCCACCCATCCTTTCTCTGTCATATCTTAAAACATTGAAGTCCCCAAGTACCAGCCAGGGTAGGGTTGAGGACGCCATGGATTCCAAGTATGTCCATAATTCTCTCCTCCTCACTGGCAGACATTTGGCATATACAAAAGTGATGATGACTTGTTGCCCATTGCAGTTCCAGAGGCCTGAAATGGCTTGTTCATGACTGTTTAAAACTTGGAAGGTTCCTTCAGTTCTCCACAGCACCCACACCTTGCCATTTTGAGCGCAATTGGATGCATAGTGTGGTAGTTTAAGCGAGTGCGCCAGCCCACCAATATTTTTTTCCAGGTGAAAGGGCTCTGCTATTGCTAGAATTTCCACTGCTAGACTCTTTGCCCACTTTTTTAAGTGAGGTTTGGACTTTTTCAGCCCTCGACTATTCCAAAAGAAGACTTCTCCTGTCATAGACATTGGCAAAATTAACTGCCTTGCAACTACTGTTGCTGAGAGTTCCCTGCTAGAGTTTGTAGGTCTTGGGCTTACTGGATACTCTTGTTGACCGCCGCAGAGGTTTAGGAGAACCCTTATGTCCTTTAGTGATTGGTTCTGAGTCATATAGGCGACCTCCCTGAGGGGGAGTACGGTTTAGCTCTCCCTCTGAGTCTTGTTTAACAGGATCTTCTTCAGAATCCACTAGTCTCCAAAATCTCCCTTGATCACAGTCAGATTCCAGTTCCAGATTTTGAAGGTGCCAGTGGTCAGCAGCAATATCTGAAGATAATTCTGTCTGATGTACCATCATACTTCCACTCTTTCTACGCTTTGAATACTGGGAAGCAATTCTATCTAATCTGGAGGCAGCTTTATCTGAGAACTGCTCTTCCCTAGTATGATACTGTGTTCCATCTAGATTCTCCATAGATGCATTATTGTCACCTCCCCACAATTCATCACTAGAGTGATCTCCGGGATGATCCCGTTCCGGTGTAATCCTTTCAGGTATTTGCTCAGTTCCCTCAAGTTCAGCCTCAGCCATGATCGCCGAGTCCTTAAACTGCTCAGAGGTATTCTGCTCTTGCCCCAGATTGCTTGCAGCAGAGGATTTTGTGGCATCTGGCTGTGGATCAACATCAGGTGAGATGATTATGTCTTGCTTAGTGGCGTTAATCTCCTGTTTCCCATCCACAAGGGTCTGAGTGGCTTCCACCAAGGTCCCAATCATATTGTCGGCTATTGATTTATCTGTTTGAATCTCCTCAGCCATTATGGTAGCATGAGATGTCTCTCCTATCTCAAAGGTATTAGAGGCATCCTGCGGTTCTAAATCCATTGCATTTCTTTCAACTTGCTTGCCTGCAGCAATAGTCTGGCGATGTTGCAGGGCAGGCCACTCATTAAGATCCAGATTTGGTCCTGACTTACTGATAACAGTTTTCTGACTACCCATGACTCTGCTCCAGGTTTTGGGTTCTTCAATTACCTGAATTGGGTATGGACCTTCCTTGGTTTCGAGAATAATACCAGAAACTATCTTAGTCGGGCTCTGCTTTCTCACAAGAAGCCGCACCGAGGCATAATCCTGGTAGGTGGATTGACTCTCCTCCACCTCCAGCAGCTGTCCAATAGGGGTTGTCAATTCTTTGAAAATTCTGTGATTCCAACAGTGTACTGGAATCCCAGTCATTCGAAACCATCGGTCATTTGGATGACCAGCTGTGTAAGGGGACCATTTGCGAAGCGAGGTCAATCCTACCTCATTCCACCAGCTTGAATCCTTTAGAACCCCACGCATATCAGCCTCTGTAGGGGTCTGAATCAGAATTTGGGAACCCTGCAAAAGCGATACCTGAATCCTGGCTGATGGATAATGTTCGTTGATCTCCTTGGAGATCTGTTCTAACGATACCCGGTGTAGGACTCCAACTAGGCACCATTCCAGCCATGCCATTTCTTCCATAGTTGGGTTGGCCACAACCCTAATCGGCTCCGACTCTTTTTTATTTTCCGAAGGAGTTTCGATCACATTTCGCCTTACTTGCTTTTTTCTGGCGTCTGTCCTTTCCTGATATCGGGCGACATTAGCCCTTAGAACGAGATCTTCAATCTTTACCTCGTTTAGCTTTGTTAGAGTCTTTCCTATGCCTTCAGTAATGGATTTGAAATGCACAAAACCAAACCGTTTCCCAGATTTGTCCAGTTTCCTCGGGGTGAACAGATTTGCGATCTCGCCAAAGACTCCGAAAGTGAGACGCATATCTTTCTCCTTCCATGTCCCCGGGAAATTGGTGAAATAATAGGCGACGCCTGCTGTCGCCAGCATCTTCGCGTCGACCCACGTTCGACGACCCCTACGATCTTGCTCCCATCGTGGTAACTCCCTTATTAAAGGGTTTTGCGCGGATATTAATTTAGCCGCCGAATGCTCCGTCAGCGGAGCTCCGTCATCGGCCAGTGGCGGTGGCGTGTCTACCGCCTCCACCGCCATCGGATCACCGACGGGGGGCGGTGCTGTATGTGCAATGTGTACGTTATGGGTAAGAGAGAACCAAGAGAGAAAATATTTAGAGAGAGAATGTAGCCGTTCTTCTACCTATGAGAATTTGAATATTGGATCCCCGTATGTAATAAGATTTTTGACTTGAAAGTTTCAATTAATTTCCTTTCTATCTGATACTGATTCCCTTTGTTAGATAAATATTGGTGCTCGTTAGATAATTCTTGTTCTTTCTTTGTGCAAAACTTTTGTTTGTTTGTTTCATTTTTTTAGAGATAATATGTGCAACTTGAGTAATTGTTTCCTCCCACTGTTGATCTGATAATGAAATATCTTGGCCCTTTTTCTCAATTACTGTTTGTTGAAGAGTATTGTTTGTACATATTAGTTAAGGTTGTGTTTTATGTTGTGTAGAAGTCGTTAGTTGCTACTAGGTATAAATAGGATGAACAATGTAAATTTTTAGATTGAGTGAAATTGAGAAGAGGTTTTTCTCTGCATATGGTATCAGAGCCCTAGTGTCGTCTTCGTTGTCTCCGTCCATACAGTGTCACGGACACAAGTTAGTATTTCTGAGACATAGTTGCTCCTACGCCTCCTCGTTGCATTTCTTTTGCACCGCGTCACTCTACTCCGTGCCTTGTTCTGTCTGCGTCAAATCAGCCAGACAGTCATCTTCCTCCAGTTGATTTCTTCGTGAATCCTTGTCCACATGGATGATTCTCGCGACCCACAGAAGGGTTTTCTTACTCCCGGTTTGACTGACATCTCTCTATTGACTATTGACCGATTGAATGGAAAGATTTTCAAGAATGGGCTGTATCTGTTAAGCTGCTACTTGAGGGGAAGAACAAATTAGGCTAGCTCACTGGTGACGTGAAGATGCCTGTTCCGTCGAATTCTAAGAAATTTCATAAATGGAAGTCCGACAATTCCTTTATCATGTACTGGTTACAACATTCTATTTTTTACTCCTCCATGTAACAAGATTTCCCCACACAAAAGTACAATAACCTGTAGTAGATCTATTGTCTTCTTGTGATCCTTCCCAGTCTGCATCAGTAAATACTTCCACCTCTCGGCTATCATTTTTCTTTGAAGAATAATCCTATGCCAGGTCATCCTTTGAGATACCTCAAAATTCTTTAGATAGCCGTCAGGTGAGTTTCCATCGATGAGTGTATGTGCTAACTAGCTACACTCACTGGAAAGGCAATATCAGGTATTGTGTGTGAAATATATAGTAGTTTACCGACCATCCTTTGATATCTACCTTTGTCGATTGGAGTATTATCATTAATTTTTTCTTTTCCCGAGTTGATTGGAGTGTCACTGAGTTACATCCTAGCATTCTGATGTCACTCAAAAGGTCAAGGACTACTTTCTTTTGGAGACAGAAATCCCTCTGTTTGACTGTGTAACTTCAAAGTTGGTAACTTCAAAGTCGGTAGCTAGAAAATCTGCTATGGCATTCCCTTCTCTATATAGGTGGTTCACTTGGAGGTTTAGGCCTTCCTTGCTTTGTTTAAGCTTTTTCCAAAAATCCCAAAGATACCATGGAGTACATGTGTCTGATTTGAGCCAGTTAACGAGTAGCAATGAATCCATCTCCAGAATTACATTAGTCCACCCTCTGCTCTGACATATCTTCAACCCTTCAGTGGCTGCTTGCATTTCTGCCCCATTGTTAGTTCGTTCTCCCAAGCAAACTGAGTAGACAGCTAGAAGATTAGCCCTGTTGTCCCTTATGATCCCTCCAGCTCCTGTCAGTCCCGGATTTCCTAGGCAGCTACCATCAGTATTGTTCTTTACCCAGCCTTCAGGAGGCTTCTCCCATCTCACTATCTTGTAGGATTACCTGATCTTGTGTTTGATGGGGATTCATATCTGATGCACCAGTTTAGCATCATGTACCTGCATAGAAAAATATTTTTGATTAGTGTCTGTTAGAGAGGCAAGGGTAGCTTTTACCTGCCTCCAGATTTGCTCTTCCGTGTGACAGTAGCCTTCAAATCTTGCGGTGCATCTTCTCTTCCATAGCTGCCAGGTTATTATTGCAGGTAGTCGCTGGGCCAAAAATCCCCTGTATCCTATCCTTTTGATAATCAGCTTCCATTGTGTCATCCGAGCCCTCCAACCCATCAGTCCTGGGTAGACTATTCCCATTATTTGTCCAGCTCTATTCCAAATTTGAGCAGCAGAGGAGAGTTTGACAAAATGTGATCTGTAGTTTCTATATTCCGCATTTCGCAGCATTGGCAGCAGGATGCCAATTGTACTCCTTTCCGGTTGATATTATCATCTGTGGGCAAACATTTTATCCATGCCTTCCATGAGCATAAGCTGATTTTTAGGGGAAGAGCTTTATGCTAGGGTAGATCCTTGATCTGGTTTTCCTCAGCTCTAGATCTGATCACCTCCCATGCTGATTTGACAGTGAATCTCCCGTCCTGAGTTGGCTGCCAGAAAGTAATATCCTCCTCAAGATGTGAGGAGGGAGTCAACTGATCCAGAACTTCAAGAGCTATGTCCTCTCCAACTCCATGCTTAATTTTCTGATGATCCCATTCTTCCTGTACTGTGAAGTCAGATATCTTGGCTTCTTCAACTTGAATTTGCTCAACCTTAAATCCCAAAAGTCCAGTAGCCATCCACTTATCAAACCAAAAGTTTGAATTTCCTTTCTTGACTATAACTTTCACATTTTCCAGCACTTCAACCTTGTTCTGCATGATGTGCTTCCATAATTTCGAGTCTGTTGGTTTGATCTGCCTCTTCATCATATGCTCCTTCCTACAATACTTAGCCTTGAGGAACCTTTGCCAAAGATTCTGCTTAACCATCATATTGTAGCATAGTTTCATTCCCAAAGACTTTTGAACATCAGCAAGGTCTTTGATTCCTATCCCACCCTCATTTGTTGGCTTGCAGAGTGTTTTCCATCTCTGCCAATGAAGCTTCCTTTTACCATCTGCTTCTCCCCAGAAGAAATTTGCCATTGCCTTCCTTATTTCTGTCAAGGTCCATTGAGGCAGCCTGATTGCAGACATTATATCAACAGGGAGGCTGCTCATAACATGTCTGATCAGAATAAGTCCTCCTGCTTGAGTCATTATTCTGCCCTTCCATCCAGCAAGCCTTCTGCTGATTTTGTTCAATAGGGGTTCGAAGGCCTGTCTGCTGAGTCTACCATTACTGATAGGGGCTCCCAAGTAATGCATTGGGAAGATTCCTTCTTTGAAACCTGTTGTCAATAGGATTCTCTGCCTCCTTGCTGTGCCAATATGTTTTGCCATGAAAACAGCCGACTTGGCCTTACATATTGATTGACCTGACCATCCACAATAGGTATCCAACAGCTTCATAATTCTTTTTATAGTCCGGCTATCCCCTCCTGCAAAAAGGAGAATATCGTTTGCATATATTAGATGGGATACAAGAGGTGCACCTTTGGGATGATGGTATCTTGCAATTGTGCCCTTGTTGTATTCTCTGTGTATGATCTGGGAGAGTATGTCTTGTATAATGATGAATAGGTAGGGGGATAGAGGATTCCCCTGCCTTAGTCCTTTTCCTGATTTAACAAATCCGAGAGATACTCCATTCAGTTGAGCTGTAAACCATTGGCTTTGGACACATCTCATGATCAACCTTGTTAGATTCTCATTGCAGCCTTTCACTCCGAGGACCATCTCTAGAAATTTCCAATTTATTCTGTCAAAGTCCTTTGACATATCAAGTTTCATTATCACATTCCCCCTGCCACTTCTTATCCAAGGACAAAGCCATTTCTTGTGCAAGGGTTATGCTCTCAAAAATGCTCCTGTCAGACAAAAAGGCCCTCTGCTCCTCACTTATCAGCCGTGCCATGTATCCCTTCAATCTTATAGTTATCACCTTAGCTATAATTTTGTATATCACCGTGCTGAGGCTGGCAGGCCTGAACTGATCAAAAGAAGCAGGATTTTAAACCTTGGCTAGCAGAATGATTGTACTTGTAGCAAACATTCTAGGTATATCTTTCCCTGCAAAGAAATCCCTTACAACTGCAGTAACATCAGAGCCAGTTACTGTCCAAGTATCCTTATAAAAGCCAGACCCAAATCCATCTGGTCCAGGTGAGCTTGAATTGGGTATTGACCATAGTGCATCCTTTATTTCAGTTTCCGTGGGAGCCTTCAGAATGTCAATGTTATCCTCCTCTGTTAGTTGAGTCATCTCTAGTTCCTCCAAGTCCTCCATAGTAGGCTGAGATGCAGATTTTTCAGATAGTAATTCCTGAAAATATCTGACTGCTTCTTCATGGATACACTTTTGTCCCTCCAGCAGCCTCCCATCTTGTAGCTTCATATGTGTTATTGATTTCTTGTTCTGTTTAATGCTAAAAATAGAATGAAATAGCTTGGAGTTCTTATCACCATCCCTTATCCAGGCTTTTTTTGATAATTGCTCCAGCCTACTCAACTCTCTGTTTTCCCATTTCTGCAGCTCAATCTTTGTCAATTGATATTGAGTTTCCTTCTCATCTGTGTATTCTTGCTGCAGTAGATCCTCCAATCTAGCCACCTCCAGCTCTAGGTCCCGGATGTGATCCCCTGTCCTTCCAAAGGTCACCTTGTTCCATAATCTTAATACCATTCTCATTCTTTTAATTTTACTCCCCAATGTCTCCATACTAGTTAGTCCAGGAGGAGCTTTCCAGTTCTCCTTGATCAAGTCAGTGAAGCTTTCAGCATTAGACCACATGTTCAATTATCGAAATTGCCTTGTACCATAGGATTGAGCATCAACTGGGAATTGGACTAGGATAGGGCAGTGATTTGAGTTTTTCTTTTCTAGGAGCTTATAGTTACTGAGAGGTTTCCATTGGAGAAAGTCAGTATTCACTAAAGCTCTGTCCAGACAGGCCCACATACGGTTCAAGCCATCATGTCCATGAACTTCTTTCCCTCCTTTAATTCTGTCAATGCACATCCCTGGATGAGGTTGTTAAACTCCTGCATTGGTAACACTGCTCGAGGGCGTCCACCAATAATAGTTAGAGTCGTGTTTTATGTTGTGTAGAAGTCCTGTTTTATGTTGTGTAGAAGTTGTTAGTTGCAACTAGGTATAAATAGGATAAACAATGTTAATTTTCGGATTGAGTGAAATTGAGAAGAGGTTCTTCTCTCCATACTGTTTCTTTCTGATCCTTTCCGGTTATATTATTGTGATGCATCTTATTTGATCACTTTGTTCACCATGCATGGCCTTCCATCAGCAAATGAAACTCTTGGAATAATTTCATGAGAGAACTGGGCCATATAACACTTTTTTTCTCGTGACACGTAATTCAGAATTGTCTCTTTGCTTGAATTGGTTAATTTCCTTCTTTTCTGCATTTTAATCAGTGTGTAGTAAAGATGCTGAAAGTCATTTAAAAATTCCAGGAAATATATTCAATTAAGCTACCTGGCAATCCTAAACTTGGTGAAGGAAAACCTGAGAATCAGAATCATGCAATTATCTTTACACGTGGTAATGCTATGCAGACAATTGACATGAATCAGGTTTGCATTCTAGGAATCAGCTTTTAAGGTTAACTTGTTTGCAGATTCCATGCTCTGTTCATAAAAGGTAACTGAATTCTTGTGTTTACTGTTCTTTTGTCGATATTTCATTTACTCAGGATAATTATTTTGAGGAAGCCCTGAAAATGAGAAATCTTCTTGAAGAGTTCCATCGTGATCATGGGTTACGTCCCCCAACCATTCTTGGTGTCAGGGAGCATGTGTTCACTGGAAGGTTCTCTCAATTGATAAAAGTGCTTTTTCAATATTTCTTTTGTTTCCCCCACCCCACCCTTTTGGTTAACCAGTGTCTAACTTCTTAGCTTACCGATGCAGTGTTTCTTCATTGGCATCATTCATGTCAAACCAAGAAACCAGTTTTGTGACTCTTGGTCAACGTGTTCTGGCGAATCCTTTAAAGTCAGTTGTTCTTGGTATTCAATCATGTCTGTTAACAATACTTAAATTATCGATGCTGATATCCTGGTACTTTTCAGGGTTCGTATGCATTATGGGCATCCAGATGTTTTTGATAGAATTTTTCATATCACAAGGGGAGGAATCAGCAAGGCCTCCCGTGTAATCAATATAAGTGAAGATATCTATTCAGGTGTTAATTTTGATGTATCTTTTTTTAGATAAAATTATCCTTCATTAATTGACATGGCTCACCAGGTGCAACCTACTTAGCTAGCAAATCAACTAAAGCATTCCCTTCTCTAAATTGGTGTAGCACTTGTACTCTTAGATTCTGCATCTGTGCTTTCAGAATTTTCCAGTAATCCCATAGATACCAGGGGGTACACTTTTCGGCTGTGATCTAGTCAACCAAGAGCTTGGAGTCTATTTCTAGCACTACATTTGTCCAACCTTGTGTATGGCATAGCCTCAGACCTTCAGTGGCCACTTAAGCTCAGCAGCATTGTTGGTTCCTTCTCCAAAAAAAGCTGAAAAAAGCTGCCAAACAATCTCCTTTTATGGTTTCTTATAATCCCTCCTCCTGATCCAAGTGAGCTGCCATCAGAATTTAATTTTACTCATCCTGCTGGAGGCTTAGTCCAGGAGACGATCTTTATTCTGTCCTGCACCCTGAATTGAAGCCTGATGTCCAGCTGTTGCAGCAGATAATTGTCTTGCACCTGCATTTTGAAACTCATTTTAGTTGAGGCTGTCAAGGAGGCTATCATGTTCCTTACCTGGCGCCAGATCTGATTCTCTGTTTGTTGCCTCACTCTGAATCTGGACAAACACCTATGAAGCCATAAGTACCATGTTAGTATAGAGGGAAACAGCAGACTCCAGGTTTTTTTATGCTCATCTGTCCTTCCAAAGATACTTTTGTTCCAGTTCCTTAGAGCAGACCTCAATCTGTTTAAGTTTCAGGCCCAAGGAAGCAAGTGGTCTACTTACTGAGTGCCATGTTTCTTTAACTAGCTGCTCAAAGGAAACATCATTTGACCACATATTTAGATAGCTGAATTGTTTGTAGCCATAGGATTCCTTTGTGCGGTGTGCAAGCTGGTTGGCCTTGTAGTAGCTCTGAATTAACCAAAACTCTGTTCAATAGAGCCCATGCTCTGTGAAGGCCCGAGTGCCCATTGCACCAAGAGTATCTCCGGCCAGTGTGTTGCAGGTCAACCAAGGCACAGGCTTGGATCCAGTTATTAAAGTCTTGTACTGGAGACAAAGCCCGCAGTTCCCCTCCCTTCCTTTCCTTATTTGACCTAACAACATTGAAGTCCCCAAAGACCATCCAAGGCAGATCCATGGGATTAATCTGCTTAAGGTGAAACCATAGGTCCCTTCTTCTCAAGGGGCTACACTTAGCATATACGAAAGTGACAATCATCTCCATTTCCCCACACTTCCACCTCCCTGTTATAGCTTGTTCATGGGTAAATAGAGTCTCAAATTCAATTCCTTCCTTCTATAGGATCCATAGTTTCCCTTGGTGCGCAGCATTGGTGGCAGAATGTGCCATACCCAATGCATGTGAGAGGCTGGAAATTCTGCTTTCTGAGGTGAAAGGCTTTGCAATTCCTAAGACCTCAATTGTGTCATGTTGGATACCCTGGCTGATCTGCGCAGAGCCTTTGGCGGCGAGCCCTTATATCCTTTGATACCAAATGTTGGGTCACATTCATAGAGTTTCTGACTATTAAGCACAGGATTCTTAACCTATCAGCTCACCATCTGATTCAAACTTCACTGGATCCTGTTCATTATCCATTTGACACCAGAAGCGCCTTGTTCCACAGTCAGACTCTGTATCCAACTGTTGCATATGCCATAAGTCTATATCCTCATCCTGGGGAATGATTACAGAGCTTACTCCATCATTCCCTTGCTGGAAAGGTGTTTCCAGGCAGTCTACCCACCTGGTAGGCCAATCTTGCCTTGGGGATTTCTTTTTGCTGCGTTTGGCATAGGTTTTCTCCAGGTTGTCAAGCCTGGCTTTGGGTGAGCTTGGGGAACCAGGAGACACCAAGGTTGGTGCTTCCAGAGCCTCAGCAGTATCCTTGTCTTTGCTCAGTGTCTCTCCTCTTCATCATGTTCCATATGATTTTCTGCTAGGCTGTCTTCAGTGCGCAGAGTATCTACCAGGTTCCCCAGATGACTATCCAGGGCCACTTCTTGAAGTTCAATCTTAGGCATCTCAGATTGGGCTTCCTGAAGTTGAGTCCCTGCTTCTACATGAGAAACCTCGTTGTGATTTCCAGGTTCCATAGGTGCTTTCCCAGTTTTACTTAACAGGGGCCAAACCTTGTCATCCAAAGGTCCAACTTGTTGATCTTCTGGATTCTGTTTGGGAGTTTGCATTTTTTTCCAGCTTTTGATCTCCTCCCTAATTTGAATCGGGTAAGACCCCTCTTTTGTTTCCAGCAGTAAGTTAGGGACTGTCTAGTGCTGATTCTTCTTCCTTACTAAAAAGCGATCAATGTCATAGTCCTGAAATTCTGTGTGCTTTTCCTCCACCCGGAGCAGCTCCCCAAAAGGTTAACAATCTCCTTGAAGATGCGGTCATTCCAGCATTGCACTGGAATCCCAATAGCATTCATCCATCGATCATTGGGATGTGCAGCTGTGTGAGGAGACCATCTGCGCAAATCAACCAAGCCTAAAGACTGCCATTTTGCGGCTCCAGACAGAAAGATATTCATACCAAGTTCTGTTGTCGTCTGAATCAGGATCTGCGTTCCTGGCAAGCGCGATACTTTGACATGAGATAGTCCAGGTGTTTCCCGGATCTCCTGGGCTAGTTGCCCCGGGATATTCCTTGGAGGTTAGTCACTAGACACCATTGAAGCCAACTGATCTCATCCGGAGTTGGGTCAACCGTGATTTTGACAGTTTCCGGCGATTTCTGCATCGCCGTCGTCATAATCCTGCACGGATTCTTTACCTACCGAGTCCCAGACGCCGTCTCCTTCTTGTACTTGACGGCGTTTGCACGAATAGTGGATTCCCCCATCCTCAGAGCGTTTAGTCTAGCCGTGGTCTTACCCACGCCATTCGCGATAGAGCCGTAACGAACAAATCCGAATCTTTTCCCTGCGC